>APFE030301868.1:109466-160598 GCA_000404065.3 Pinus taeda
CACCCAGAGCTTGGTATGAGAGGATGGATAGTTACTTGATGAAGCTAGGCTTCACTCGAAGCAATGCTGATCCAAACCTTTACTTCAAGGTTGTGGAAAGAAAGCCTCTCATTCTAGTGCTGTATGTGGACGACCTCTTCCTGACAGGTGATGACCCTCTCATTCATCAATGTAAGAGGGAGCTTGCTGCTGAGTTCGAGATGAAAGACCTAGGACTGATGCACTATTTCCTAGGCCTGGAGGTCTGGAAGAGACCTGGAGAGATTTTCCTTTCTCAAGGAAAATATATTGTGAAGCTTCTAGAAAGATTTGGGATGGTGGACTGTAAGTCCGTGTCGACACCAATGGAACTCAACTTTAAGAAGTTGAGTGGCAGCGCTGTAGGGCCTATCTTGGCCAATCCTACTGAGTATCGTCAACTCATAGGAGCTTTGATGTTCTTAGTGAACACTCGTCTGGACATGTTTTGCAGTGAATACCTTGAGTCAACAGATGGTTGAGCCTCATCATTTTCACTGGGTTGGTGCCAAGAATCTTTTGAGATATCTTCGGGGCACGATAAACCATGGGCTGAGATACATTGCCGAGAGTGTGATACTCCGTGGATATACTGATGCCGATTGGGCTGGCAGTGTGGTGGATCGTAAGAGCACATCTGGATGCTGTTTCAATCTTGGTTCTGCTTCGATCTCATGGATGAGCAAGAAGCAGAAGGCGGTGGCTTTGAGCACCACGGAGGCCGAATACATTGCTGCTAGTATGGCCTGTTGTGAAGCAGTTTGGTTGAGGAAGCTCTTTAGTGAGCTGTTCCAACATGTGCTAGATACCACTGTGATACTCTGTGATGATCAGAGTGGGATTCGTATGACTGAGAATCCTGTGTTCCACGACCGATCCAAGCATATTGATATCAGGTACCACTTTATCCGGGATATGGTACAGCGAGGCGCCGTAAGGCTCGATCATATAGGAACTGATGAGCAGGTCGCGGATACTCTCACTAAGCCCCTGGGGAAGGTCAAGTTCCTAACCTTCCGTGAGAGTCTTGGTGTCGTGGAAAGACCCTATGATGTGGGTCCTGTTGGACGATGAGCTCTGGGAGCTCTGGGGGGCTTTGGGGATAGCTTCTCGGAGCTATAAGCACTCATAATGCTTCTGCCCCTCCCTTGTGATTATTGAGTTGGTTCGCCACTCATTTATCTGTGCCTTGTATGCATCCTACCCATTGCGTTCAGGGCTCATGGGAAGTACCTCTCATTTGGCCAATGAGGTGTGGAAAAGCTAGAGATTATTAGCAAAGACTGATGGACGCATCAGAGATTGCCGTACTCTCTATCTAGGATGGCATGGTCCAACCACTTGATCTGGGATCAAGATTTGTGAGGTCTGGGACCTCTGACTGATTATGTCAGTAGGGGGATGATGTCTTTGTGACTGACCCATCTTCTATTCTGAAATAAAGAAGCCAGCAAAGCAAGTTTCGGCGGGATGACTCACGATGTTGATTGCACTAATAGATGGAGTTCTCCCTAGTTGAGAGGGAGTGTTAAATTTGGACAACTAGGTCCAAACTCCATGTTCTGATGATCAGATTAAGAGGCTAATATTTTTGTTGGATTCCTCTTTCAGAGAGGTGTAAAATCCATATAAAAATAGTCTTAATCCGATGAGCAGAACTTATATTTTGAATTTATTATTCTTAATAAATTATATGTGCAAGGTCAGCCAGTTTTGTAATGTAGGCTCACATGCCCAACAGATGTGTCACACACCCTCATTGATGTATATATATACAGGAAAAGTTGGAGAGAATTTCAACACAATTCAACTCACATCTTCCTCTCTCATCTTAGAGAATACAAGCTACCTGGAGGACGAATTCAGCCACACGTGGGAAGGACGAAGAGGACAGACTGTACGGATTTTCTGCTGCTAGGGTTTCTGCTGCTAGGGTTTTGCAGAAAGTTTGACCAGCGTTGACTTTGGTCAACCCGTGGTCCAATCAAGCTGAAAATTTGTGGGAAGTTTGATTTTTGAAGGCCGTACTACCTGGCACAAAAATCGAGGTCAAAGAGTTGACCTTTTTCTGCTGCGTTGACTTTTAGCTTGCTGCCCCTGCGTTGACTTTTCAGGACAGCGTTGACTTTTGCAGAATTGACTTAGGTTGACTCATCTGTTGGTTGGAGGGTTGTTGTGACACATCTGGGCTGGCTGACCAAAAGAGACTTTGCTGGTTGAAGCATCCTGTTGACCACCGAAACGAACACACACATTTTTCCTGTTTTTGATTTGTCTTCTGTAAGATCTGCTTATATGTTCTATCTGCATTTTGCTTAACTACTTGTATGATTGCTGTGTGAAAAGTGAAATTGCTCTTAGCATAGAACATCTACAAAACTTTACAATTACTAATATCACTTATTACAATTCATCGTAGGGTGTGGAATCTGGGTACAAGAAAAATGATGAGAAGAAAGAAGTAGAGTTAAAAAACTCTGTTGACTGACGATATCTGATGGTACAAGTGTCCTCTGGATCATCCTTGGGCATGGAGTCTTCATATAATCATCAGGTACCACTCTAGTGGTCAACAACTCTGAATGAGAAATTTTGTTTGAAGCCAGATCTAGGCCTTGGAGAGTAAGTTCTGGTCTCAATATCATTTTGCATGGACATTTTTTAAGAAAAAATTTACAGTCCAAAGGGTTTAAAAATTTTTAGATCTGAGGATTTTACAAGTGTTTGAAGGATAAATTTGAAGCAAAAGAATATATCATTTTAATCAATTTTTTTTGGGATTTTTTTTGAGTTTTCTGGGCTACCATTTCTCTGCTACCTGGGGTTCTCGACCTGTTGCCTGGGTTTTTTTTTTTTGCTGAGCAAAGGCTAAACTATTTATATTAAAAGAACAAAAAAGGTATTTACAAGAGGTATGAACCTCTGAGAGCGCATGAACAACTCTCTGTCAAAATTTTTCTTCTCAACCTGAATCCTCTGCTTATACGAGCCAGAGGTTACAAAACCATCAACCGAAAGAGAGTTAACTGCTACAGAGTTCGACATATAACCTAGACAAAGAGGACAGACAGGTAAACAGGACCCATTGCTGCAACATAAACCGCAACAAAAACAGGGCTGCCATGCATAATTGCATCCATTGCTGGTCGCCTCCCCATGAAACGAAACCAAAAAGAAAATGCCGCGTATCTGAAACCATTGACTTACCCCTGACGCATCCGTCTTACTTGATTTGCTTCTGCTTTTCCTCCGCTTCTCGTTCCTGTGCACGTTTCTTTCTATCTTCTGCTGCTCGAACCGGGTCCCTCTCCCAAGTCACCTCCATCCCCACCGGAATATCTTCCAGCCGATCAATACCAGGGGGCAATTTGAGATACAGAGTGTTGTCAAAGGAGTCCTCTGTTTCTTCCTCCCTGATTTTGCTCTGAGGGGGGGAAGGCCTGCTGCTCTGAGTTTCCATAAGAGCTTCCGGTGGATTTTCAGACACCGTCATGGGCGCTTTGCCTTTGAGGCTCCCAATTTCCTTAAGAGCTTCAGCCTGCTCCGTCGAAAAACCATGGGTACTCTCCTCATCTGCCCTGCTTTGTAACTCCGGGCTCATCTGCCCTGCTTTGTAACTCCGGGCTGTAAGAACTGTCCGGATTATCCGAGGAGGGAGGTGCCTGTTCCTCTGTGTCATCCTTCCAGTTACCTTCCTCCTCATTCTCCTCAGAAAAAATTACTGTGATCATTGCTTTGACCACAGGCTTGTTCCTCCTGCGACGATAATGAAGGGTCGCGGTCTGAACAGAATTACTAATGTCAGAGCCCGAGTAATCCGACTCAGAGGAGGGAGGCTCAGCAACAGTCAGAGGAGAGAGGCGCTTCGGGCTTGCTTGGCCCCTTCCTCTAATGCCTGCTCGCTGGCCATAGTTACTCCCCCTGTGAGGCCCGAGATGTCCAGTTCTAGGCGCCATGATGAGCCCAGGATACCCAACCGCTTTCAGAGAACGAGGCCGGGTTTCCTTAAGTCCCCTTCTGCCAACAAGAGTTTCTGCGCAAAGATTGCTCGGGCTGCAAAGCAACCCAATGTCCAGTTTCGAATTCGCCTGAGAATACAGGGGACGAAGCATAAGAATTACACAATGTATGTAATCGAGGGTAGGCTTGCTTCCCGCAGAGCCTCCCTCCTCCACTCGGACATTAACAGTTAGCTGAATCAGACCAGAGCCGAACTTACAACCCGGAATAAGGAATGTTTGCGCCATCCTGGGATATCTGCTTGCGATTTCTTGGGAGCTCAACAGCATTGAAGAGCCATTAAGGCGATTTAAGTCGAATGGGACAGAGGCCAGCCCACAGCACATGGCTTCCACCTGTTTGGAGCGTGGCATCGTATACACGGCGCGTGGAGAACGCATGGACCTTAATTACTTGTGTTAGCACCCGCATCCGGGTCTGTTGCCTGGGGTTTTTGATCTGCTGCAAATTTCAATTTATTTTTAGAATCCCCTTATTTCTCCATTCTCTGCTATTCCTAGCTTGTCCCATTTCCTCTTCGCGACCCTCCATTATCGAGCTCCTTATTTCCGCCACGCCTGCATCAAGTCCGCAGCGCGAAACATTGGCATTCTTTGTTTCTCCCTAACCCGCAGATCCTCGCTGTCCCCTATCCGCTGTAGGTTCAAACCTGCAGTCGCTAGATCGGCTGCCGTGGTTCCCTTCCTGCAAACCCTCCAACAGTAACCTTTGCGATCTTCTTTCCTTCCCTTCCTCGCTGCGACCCACATGCTCCTCTCCCTCTCTCAGCTCCCTTCTGCCGCCGCCACATTTGGACACACAACACACAAATTCGATTTTTCTTTTTTGTTTCATATGTATGAGTTAAGTTTAGGTTTGTTTCAAAAGTAAAATTGGATTTCATTGCATTTGTTTTATTTTGATTTAATTTTAATTGTTTTGTTTTGCATTTTTTTTTAATCTTAACTTATGGTTTTGATTTTTTTTGTTTGGATTATTTCTTTTATTTTATTTTGATTTTCTTAAAACATTCAAAAAGATTTAAAACATTTAAAAATCCATAAAAACTAAAAAATTGTAATTTTTTTATTTTTTTATTTTTTATTTTTATTTTTTTATTTTTTTTTTTTTTTTTTTTTTTTTTCTCTCGTTTTTGTGATTATCAAATTACTAAGGAATTAAATCAAAATGAGAATTCATGTTCTCACATTTTTTTTAATTTTTTATGTGGCCTACGACACACAAAAAATTTAAACTTAATTAAGTACTTTTGATTTTTTTTTTTTTTTGTCACATTAATTTTTTTTTATTAAACATTTGCCACATTAAACTTTGCTTCATAAGCTTAGCACATAAAAAATTTACCTAAGAGATTATTAAATTATAATCTAAAGTTCCTTGGTGTCTTTTTGTGTGTTAATTGTAAAATTTTAAATTTTGTGGTAGTGATTTCTTTATTGTCAAGTGCGATTAGTGTTTTAGAATCATATCTAATGGTTGACTATAGGAGAAAGATAAATTATAGATCTGGGTTATTAAAAAAATTCATTTTAAAATCTAGAATCATTGCTTAGTACTAAGTAGTTAATTTTCATATTTCTTCACGGTATTTAATTGCTATAATATATTGCATGATAAAGTTTTGGGCATTTATATTTAATCGTTCATGATCGCCACTTTCATCACATTTATAAATTGCTCTGGATAACTTGTTTTTATCTAGTTTATGGCTAATTGAATATAAAGGCACTAGTCTAAAATCATTTTTATCTTGTGGTTGTGTCTTATTTTATTAGATCTATCTTTTTTGGTTAACCAGGACTTGTTTACATTCATCAAGTTGTTCATCTTTAAGTCTCCTAGAGCCTGTGTTCGATAGGTTATTCTCATTCATTCACTTTAGGCACTACCCCCCTTGACTTGTTTAGGAGAGAGTCTTGACAGAGTAAGGATAAGAGTGACAACCCTTACTCTAAGCGTTGTCACAGTGCCTAGACACTTTGTGTGACAACATTTTTTGGCGCCATTGTTGTTATTAAGTTTTCCTGTCTTTGGTTCTCTCAATCTCTTCTCATCATTTGATCCTTTCATTTTCACCCATTCATCTTCATCTCATTTTCATCATATTATCTTCTGCTTCTAAGTTAGATTTCTGTCTGGGTGGCGACTCCACTTCCTTCATCTTCTATAGGGGCGTGTACTAGGAGGAACCCAAGCAGCTTGGTTAATCTTGCTCCAGATCTTGAAAGGGCTCTCAGAGCTAGATTACACAAGCTCTCTTCTCGTACACTCCTTGACAATCTCGGCCAGGAAGCTCTCTGTGACATCCATTCACTCTTTTTGAATCCTCATGTTCCATACATCATGGATATCTATGAGCCTCTTAACTTTGCTAACATCTAGGGTTATCCCCATAACCTTCCTAATATTGGTATAGATAAGTTGCCCGCTTTCCAAGGAAATAATGCAATCATTATTAAAAACCATTTATATGCTTTTCATACTTTATGGGCTAAATTTGCTAATGGTCATAATTAGGAGGACGTGTAAATGAAATGCTTCGTCTTGACCCTTGAGCAGGATGCTATGGATTGGTTTAGGGATAAGCCTGATCATAGCATTGATTCATTTAATTCCCTCAATGCTTTTAGAGAGAAATTTGGTGATAAGAAAGAAGATCATTTTCTTGCAAAAGCCATTAGCGTCATTAAAAAGAAAGAAAATGAGACGTGTGAACAATTTAATAAAAGGTTTAATGGTATGCTTAAAGAGATATCTACTGATTACAAACCAATTGAGAAAATGCTTCTAGAATATTATCTCAATGCTTTCAATCCTGACACTTTGTTAATTTTAGGTATGTTCTATACTGAGAGCAATTTACTTCAATTTTTCATTTTTATCTCAATATCAACTCCAGATTAGCAATCACATCTACATGATAGAACATAAACATAAACATCAGAAAACAAACCAAGACAAGAGGACACAAGATGTGGCGCCAGCCAAGGACAAACCCCAATGTGGGGAAACCCTTGATCAATTCTTCTTATGTTCTTCAATAGTTCAGCAGAGAAAGAGAGATAGTACATATACATCAGAAGTCAACATTTTGACTTGACAAAGTAAGAGCAGAAATCATCTCTAAGAAGATAACACATGATGTGGCAGATCTGAACTCAAATGGTTACATCACCCTGCTGTACCCATCTATTAAAAGTAATTTGGGAATAATCTTAACTATTTGGTTAGATTATTTTATTACAAATTACTTGGTTTGCTGGATTATACTTGTGTCACAAGAATGGGTAATCTGTGAGGGTCTATTACAAATGGGTTTTCCCCCTTATGATGTAAAAAATATGAAAATCATAATGTAAAGTGTTTTGAAGGTTGGAAACATAATTTATCTCCTCATAGGTTAATTAATTAAATTTTTTGGCCCAAAATTAATTAAAATCCTAGGCCATAAATTTAATTAATTTTAGGTCCTAGGTAAATTTAAATTCTCCAAAGGAAAAATTCATTGTTCCTAAAAAATTAAATTTTAAGAGGTCCAGGGACTAATGTAAATTAATTAGCCTGATAAATTTTAAACCTTTGATCCCTAGGGCTAAGTTGAAGTCAAATTTTGGGGAAATTAACTCAAAAAATTATTTTTTGAGTTAAGTAAAATGCATTTATAAGAACATTTCGAATTTCCTCAAAGATAAAATATTTCGGTGGATGAGATTAAAAGAAATTTTAATCTTCATCAATGATCAAGATTACTTTGACGATGATCACTCAAACTAGTCGTTGGAGGATTTATTTGTTAGTCGATCTATTCGATCTCTGAGTTGTGTGCTTAACAAAAAGCTCTGGTGTAATCTTTTCCTGGAGAATAAAGAAAGACTTTGGGGTTAAATTTTGTTGGTGTTACTCTTCATGGAAATACTGTGAGATGTGTCGTTTTCATGCATAATTTTTTCTAAAACCATTGATGATAACTTCTGAAGAGTGATTTGAGTACATGTATCTTGCTCAGTCATTGGGGTTTGATTAATAATTTAAATTTTGAACGTGATAGGAGGTATCTCTGTTTGTTTGAATTTTATTATTATTTTCTCACTCTATTTTTGATGGTTAGATTGAGTTTTATAGAGAAATCTTCATTTAGATCCAGTGGCGTTAGGGGAAATTTTCAATTGAACCAACCAACTGGCGTTTCATATTTTCTTAAGAGCCCAGCTAAATTAGCTCCGGGCTTATCATAAGATTTTTGTTGGAGATGCACAAAGGGTTTCGAATTAGCACCTCCTTTAAAATTTGTTTTTTTTTTCGTGGCATAATGATAGATCTAGCTACTTAGAACCTTCAACTTGTAATTATTGTAATTTAACTAGGGTTTTTTTTTTTTTTTGAATTTCATCATTGTATATATCGTTTTTGGGTGTTTTGTTGTTGTAATTGCAGGTAGAGATCTAAAGGAGAAATTTTGTTTCAAGCCAGATCTAAGCTAGAGGGTAAAGATCAGGCCTCAATATCATTTTGTAGGGACAATTTTTAAATTTTTTTTTACAGTTCAAAGGGTTTAAAATTTTTTAGAGTTGAGGATTTTACAAGTGTTTCAAGGATAAACTTGAAGCAAAAGGATACATCATTTTAATCAAAATTTTCTGGGAATATCTTTTTAGTTTTCCGAGCTACCATTTCTCTGCTGCCTGGGGTCTTCGATCTGTTGCGTGGGGTTTTTTGATTTGTTGCAAATTTCGATTTGTTTTTTAGAAGCTCCTTATTTCTCCATTCTCTGTTGCTCCCAGCTCCCATTTCCTCTTCGCAACCCTCCATTATCGAGCTCCTTGCTGTTGCGACACCTGCATCAATCCTGCAGCTCCAAACGTTGCCATTCCTCACTGCTCCATAACTCTTGAATCCTCACTATCCCTTATCTGCTGCAACTTCAAACTTGCAGTCACTAGATCTATTGCCGTGGTTCCCTACCTGCAAACCCTCCAACACTACACCTTTGCGACCCTCTTTCCTTCCCTTCCTCACTGTGACTCGCTTGCTCCTCTCCCGCTCTCAGCTCCCTTTCGCCGTTGACACACATTCACAGTGAACACAAATTCGATTTCATTGTGTTTGTTTTACTTTTCAATTTGTTTTATTTTGATTTAATTTTAATTGTTTTGTTTTGCATTTTTTTAATCTTATGATTTTTATTTTTTTTGTTTGGATTTCATTTATTTTATTTTATTTTGATTTTGTTTAAAACATTCAAAAACATTTAAAACATTTAAAAATCTAAAAATCTATTCTTTTTTTTCATTTTTGTGACTCTCAGATTATGAAGGAATTGAATCAAAAGGAGAATTTATGTTCTCACATTTAAAATTTTGTAAATTTTTATGTGGCCTCCGACCCATAAAAAAATTAAATTAAATTAATTACTTTTGATTTTTATTTTTGGTCCCATTAATTTTTTTTTTTAATTAAACATTTGCCACATTAAACTTTGCTTCATAAGCTTAACACATTAAAAATTTACCTAAGGGATAATTAAATTGAAAATTCTAATCTAAAGTTCCTTGGTGTCTTTTGTGTGTTTAATGTAAAATTTAAAATATTTTGGTAGTGATTTGTCTATTGTCAAGTGCAATTAATGTTTTGGAATCATATCTAAAGATTGACTATAGGAGAAAAATAAATTCTAGATCTGGGTTATTAAAGAAAATTATTTTTAAATCTAGAACCATTGCTTAACAGTTAATTTTCATAATTTCTTCACGATATTTAATTGCTAGAATATGTTGCATGATAATTTTTTGGGCATTTACATTTAATCGTTCATGATCGTCACTTTTATCACTTTTATAAATTGCTCTGGATACCCTGTTTTTATCTAGTTTATGGTTAATTGAATATAAAGGCACTGGTCTAAAATCAGTTTAATCTTGTGGTTGTGTCTTATTTTATTAGATCTATCCATTTTGGTTAACCAAGACTCATTTACATTCATCAAGTTGTTCATCTTTAAGTCTCCTAGAGCCTGTGTTCTATAGGCTATCCTCATTCATTCACCTTAGGGACTACCCCCCCTTGACTTGTCTAGGAGAGAGTCTAAACAGAGTGAGTAAAGATAAGAGTGACAACGTTATTCTGAGCATTGTCGTGGTGCCTAGACACTTTGTGCGACAACATGCCCAATAAATCTAGAAATGCAACACGAGCATATAAGATAGGAGAAGGTCAATTAATTGATATTATATATATATATATATATATATATATATATATATATATAAACTGAGTAGTCTAATTAATAAACATTATATGAAATAAATATTACAAACAACATAACAAATGATATCCTGCATTCAAGGATACATGCACAATAATTACGAGGGCATCTTAAAATCACACATTGATTAGATGCACAGGGTACTGTGATGGAAAAAACTAATTCTGAATCCTTTTTGTGTGGGGGCACTTGTTCAAACTCAAAAGCAGAAACAACAAGCAATATCATTCGTTGCAGAGAGGGAGATTGACAGGTAGAGTATCTATATGACCCTTTGACCTCTGCATTGAATTCGAAGAGCAGTCATACTGCATCTCCTCCATGTACTAGATTAGCACATCTCTGTCAATTGGGAAAGGTAGTTGTTGAATAGCAGATATATAAAATTAAAGTCTGATTTGATACTTCTGTAAATTTTACCTTTCTTAAATGTTTTTAATAATCAGTAAAAAATGACAAGAGTATGTTATTCTGCATCATGTATCATTAACGATAAAGATCATCATAAAATGGGAGAAGAGTAGCAGCCACATTTTATCAATACTTAGCTTATATTTCTCTATCAATTAGATGGGTGAGAGTATTGCTTTTAACATAAAAATTTATGGAATATTCTTTCTTAGTGGCTGTTTCCATGATTTTATATAGAATTTGATAAGGGAGTAGCAATATTTCATAGTTTCTTTTTTTTTTGTAAGCTTTGGTAGGACTCTCCGATTTTCATGTCCATTACACACCCCGCTACAGGGGAAGGGTAGCCCAAGATTTGAACCCAATACTTCCGGTTCGGTGAGACTTCATTTCTACGGCCACTGCCACTTGAGCTACCCCATGCGGACAGCAATATTTCATAGTTATTTAGTTTATACTTTTTATATATAAATATTTGTATTTTAAATTAAAATTGAATTCCATTCATATAAAATTTTATAGAATAAGCTTTCCATGTTCATGGACTACCATTCCCAGCTGCCTCCTTAATAAATTCATGTAAATTAAGACCCACCTACTTACGTAAACTTCATGTGGGCCCTTTCCACCCGCTTACTCATTATTAATAGATCGACAAGGCTATTATTTGGATTTTTAAAATTGGAACATTTTGTTAAGAAAAAATAATTTATGATTAAATTAATACTTATAATTAAATTAATATTCATAATTTGTGACTCATGGATGGGGTGGTGGCACGTGTAGGTCTCATAGCGTGTATCAATGACTAAATATGAAATTAAAAAAAACAAAAACAACAACATATGTAACTAATTTGGTATAAATTTCAATTTAACTAGAGTCAAACTTATCATAAATCAATCTATGATATGTGGTAACAAGGTGTTATCAACCAACCAACATGCACAAGAAACAATGTATATATGTAATCCAAAATAATTCAAGTTATTATAATTCATAATGCCACTGGAATAATGCACGTATGAACACAAATTAATAATAAAACGCATTATGACTAAACAATGTACGAGTGTGTGTGTGTATATCTCAAATTATGTACTAACCATAGAGTATATGCATCATGGAGCTCACGACTGTCATTAACGAATCTGTACCAACAACCCTTTGACGATTCTTGGCTACTTATTTTTAACACATATATTTTGTTATGTAATTACTTTTTAAAACAAATGGTTCACAACTATATTTTAGAATCACAATACTGTATTAAATTCCAAATTTACATCGTTCAATTGAAATAAAATAAGACAATATGCACCAATCATAATTGCAATAGGCTTATCCTCTGCTAATGGTGTGATTGTGAAAATTCCAATATGGAAGCCTATTACAACATTGGTATTATTTATCCTAATTGTTAATTAATTTAACAATTTATCTGCTATGACAAATATCGAAATAAACACACTACAACCTTTACAAATAAAATTATGCAGAAAAATAATGTGTTGGAAACTAAGAAATGCTAGCACATACACATAAAATATGAGAATTATTTTTGGAGAAATGTTGCCGGAAAAACCCAACTTGGGAAAACCACTGTAGCAGTGAGGGTTTTTATTAATATGCTACAGTGAGAAATTCTGAGTACAATTGGATGTTGAAATCTGGCAATCCTACAAAGAAAAATACTGACAAAAATCTAGTGAGGAATTTCCTCACCCCATAGGCAGACCTCGACACAACTTGCCTTTAGAAACTTGACCATCTGACACTCTTTTTCAGCCTCTACGCAGTCTGCTTGGCGTCAACCTCTACGTGGTTTGCTTGGCATCAAGCCTCTAACTAGTCTTTGATGAAGTCGTTCTGCCCTTTGCTGGCTGGAAAAATGCTTCTCCTGCACTCTTGGACTCCTTCCCGGCCTCTAGAACTGAAGACGTCTTTCCCTCTTAGCAAATCGAACTTGCCTCTAGAAGCTACTGCGCAGCCCCTGTGTCAGCTTCTCTGTGGCACTTCTGCCTCTCTGCAAATACACTCACTAGATCTGGAATACTTCCTCTAGCCCCACTGTCTCCGCCCCTCACACAATGCTTCGATCTCTAGCTCTCTCCGACAACAGACTGTTGCCACTCTGGAAATTGATCTGCCAAGAAATCGAACTTCTCAAGTGTGTTCTCCATCACCACATTGACCTCCTATTCTAATCCACTGTTGAAGCACCAACGACCAAGATTATAACTTAATCAATCGCTAGGATCATCTCTAGATCAATCCGTGTGAGTTTCTCGATGATTCTCACCTTGAATTAATTAATGTTGGTTAATTAACCATATTCCCTAAGTTTAGACTTAGGAAATATTTAAAAATTGGTCAATAATCTAATTAAATCATTTCTAGGCGGAATTTCTTGAAACGATGTCTAAGTTTTGGACATCTCATGTATTCTAGCCTTTCCACCAAATTTCGTGGCTAGAACACATCTGATGCTACAAAAGCTAACATTCCCTCTTAGCGAGGAATGTGCGATAGTGTTGCTCACTCTGCCACAACACTTTGTCTTTGTATCATCTCCTGTCACGCTAATGATGTCTGGCCATACTGCCCACCAACCACTGTGCAACTCGATATACGCTGCATCTATGCTGCAGCTGACACTGCCATACTGCTGCCAACACTATATCTACACAGCAACTGAAAAACATCCAAAATACTGAATAAATTGTGTTCAGTATGATGCATCTGTCTCTCGAGTCTCTGACTGCTACTAGCATTTGCAGTATCGCTGAAGAATCTGCACTGCTGCTGACTCTGCAATGTGCCAACTACACTGCTGCCAACTTTGCACTGCGCTCCCCAGTATCTGACTGATACTAGTCTCGACAACTATCACTGATCCATCTTGCTACTGAATATTGTGGGCCCCCGTAGCCAGGGAATGATCCATGAGGTGGACTCCTCAAGGATCCTGCGCAACTGTAGCACTCTGGGGCTACAACACCAAGTCACCCCACCTCTCTCCTGGAGGTATATCGACAAATATCTCGAAGTCTTCCTCCAATTTGGAGGACAAGTTGTCGATATTTACTGAAGTTGCCTGCTAGTCCTGCTTCTCCTTCTTTCTGAGAGGACACTAGGTATTGTAGTGACCAAGCTCATCACATCTGAAGCACTTGACCTTTGACAGGTCCTTCTTCTTCTTCCTCTACTCTCGCTGCCCTTGACCAGGACCCTTAGATGCGAGGGCCACGTTCTCCTCCTCCACCGTCTTCGATCCATTGCTGCTGCTGCCACTGATGGAGCTCTTTAACAAAGCTCGTCTCAACTCCTCTCGCTGCAAATCGGCCCACATCTTGTCCCAGTCTGGTATTCTATCTCTGCCCAATATGCTTTGGACAAGGACCTGCCACTCCTCTGAGACACTATTGAGTGCCAATCGCACTAGCTCCATGGGTTAAGGCATTGCCCCAACAACTGACAGTTGGTCTTGGACCTCCTGAATCCTGGTTAGGAAGGGATCTATGCCTTCCCCCTTCTACTTTTGGATGCATCTCAAGTTCTCCTCAAGAAACATCTTCTGCTACTCGGAAGTTCCCTGGTATAACGTGGAGAGAGCATCCCACATCTTTTTGGCAATATCTTTGCCAACTATATGTGAGACTATATGATCCCTGACTCCATCCAAGATTAACTGCTTTGCTCGCACCATCCCCTTCTTGTATACTTTCTGCTGATCTACATCATAGGGAACTGCCACTATATTACCAAAGTAGGCTTTCAGGCGATATTCATTTAGAAGGAAGGACATCCTTGCCTTCTAGATGACATAGTTGGAAGCTCCATCCAACTTATCCTGATCACGAAGCCCAACAATGGCCATCTCAACGAACTGTTGAAAACTCCCTCTTTCCTTCTACTTGGTTGCTGCCCAACTACTTGCACTCCCTTATGGAGTGAGAAGATCCGCTCACAACTACTGTCAATTTGCAAGGAAAAATCGAACTTCTTGAAACTAAAGTTCCCTGAGAGGAATTTTCCCTTTGTGTGTGCTTTTCTCTCTTCCACCCTGACGCTGGTTCTTCTCTAGCAAACTACTGCAAAACCCTCTATGTCCAGCTAGAGATCTGCCCAACAAAAAATGAGCTGCTCCCTCTGCCTCTGGAATTACTTAATCTGGAAGGATCGAATTTTTCAGCCCTTTTCTCAGAAAAATCGAACTTCCTCAAGCAATTCAGCCTTTTGGCAAAAGAATGTGCTGCCCTTGGGAATTTCGGCCTGCTTCTCTTACTCAGCAACGAAATTCGTTCTTTTCGCTTTTGAGCTCTGCGGCTGATAAATTGCGTTCTGATACCATGTGAAAATTCCAATATGGAAACCTATTGCAGCAACTGGTATTATTTCTCCTAATTGTTAATTAATTTAACAATTTATCTGCTACGACAAATATCGAAGTAAACACACTGCAACCTTCACAAATAAGATTTTGCAGAAAAATAATGTGCTGGAAACTGAGAAATGGTAGCACACACACATAAAATATGAGACAATTAGTTTTGGACAAATATCCTTGAAAAAATCCAACTTGGGAAAATCACTGTGACAGTGAGGATTTTTATTATTATGCAACAATGAGAAATTTTGAGTACAACTGAATGCCAAAATCTGGCATTCCTACAAAGAAAAATACTGGCAAAGATCTAGTGAGGAATTTCCTCACCCCACAAGAAAACCTCGACACAACTTGCCTTCAGATACTCGACCCTCTGACCCTCTGTATTAGCTTATGCGCTGCTCTGCGCAGTCTACTTGACGTCAAGCCTCTGACTGGTCTCTGATTAAGTCGTTATGTGCTCTGCTCAGTGGAAAAATGCTTTTTCAACACTCTGGTACTCCTTCTTGGCCTTTGGATCTGAAGACGTCTTCCCCTCTTAGCAAATTCAACTTGCCTCTAGAAGCTACTGCGCAACCCCTATGTCAGCTTCTCTGTGGCTCTTATGTCTCTCTGCAAATGCACTCACTGGATCTAGAATACTTCCCCTTGCCTCATTGTCTTTGCCCCTCACACATTGCTTCGATCTCTAGCTTTCTTCGACAATTGATTGTTGCTACTCTGGAGATTGATCTGCCAAGAAATTGGGTTGCTCAAGTGTGTTCTCCATCATCACATCGACTTCCTCTTATAATCCACTATTGGAGCACCAACGACCAAGATTAAAATTTAATCAATGGCTAGGATCATCTCTGGATCAATATGTGTGAGTTTCTAGATGATTCTCGCCTTGACTTAATTAATACTAATTAATTAACCATAATACCTAAGTTTAGACTTAGGAAATATTAAAACACTGGTCAATAATCTAATTAAGTCATTTCTAGGCGGAATTTCCAGAAACGATTTATGGGTTTTGGAGATCTCATTTGTTCTTGCCTCTCACCAGATTTCATGGCTAGATATTCGATGCTACAAAAACTAACAAAGATCACCTTACAAAATAGTAACGACAAAAAGGGAGGAAATAATGACCTTTAACACTTGTCCGAACACAGAGAGAGACATGCATTTTGGTAGGTGTTTTTGTTTTGCAGAAGGATTGGAGTTGTGCCATTTGTTGATTGTGTATTTTAATGTTGCCCTAATATATATTCTATTGGAGGAAATTAGTCTAATTTCAGGAAGGAAGGGAAGATGGACCCGGGGATAAAGGAAAACGAAATATACCACCTTGGGCTACCAACAACACTTGCTACTGTCCACCATAAATAACTTAGTTCTACTACCCAGCACATATGCAAAGTTCTAAATTGGGTATTTATACTCCCGGTATTGCTTGCAAAAGAAATGGGTGGTTGAACCCTAGCATATGACACCAGGTTTAAATGATGAAATTAGATTTGGTATCTCTCGGGAGCGCTTACAATGATTATCCGGCTCTTTACTAAAGTTGCACGATAAAATGTTGTAAGGTATGTTAATGGGGAAGATACACTTATAACTCTCAACCATAATATTATTGTCTTCTTTTTAAAAGGAAAACAAGACCCTATATCTCTTATCTTACTTGTCTTTTAATACGCCTAACCTGGCTTTACATATGCTATGCCTTGAAACATGTTACACTAGTATAGAACATTTACTTAAAATTAATCTCCAGGGTACCACCTATTAATATTGTCTCATCTTAGTGTTGCTCAAGATACGATTGAGGAATTATCAACAACCACATTTCTCGGAAGAGCCTTAAAAGCCTTTCATTCTGAGTCAATGGGGTAAATTACAGGCGTTGCTGGTAGATCTACTACTCGATATGGATTTCGTGGGAAGTGTCACTTATTCCCTTCGAGTCTGGGCAACGGTAATTGGGTTGGCTTCAAAGAACAAACATCACTAGTCATACTCCCAGATGAATTCTCCAACCTTTTTGCATGATCTCACTTGAGATATTAAAGCCTACTCCACCAAGTTGGTTCAAGGTCTTCCCAACAGATCTCCCTTCATAGATGCTTTTTAACTGCTTCATAACTATAACACATGATTAGAGTCTTCCCACAACGCGCATGGCCAAGATAATAGAGCGAAGGATGGGCTCTGCAAGGAAGGTAAGGAACCTTTCCCAACTCTCTACCCCTACCACCTTATGGGTTGCCACCCATAGACTATAGTTAACCGTCTCCGTTGTAGCAGTCATGATTATTCCACCTTATCATACATACTATAGAATCACTGACTTCCTTGTCTAATCTTGAACCAAAGAAACAGGGAAATTAGAATGGTAAACTACAGGTGATTAAACTTATGCTCCTGCTCCGTTACTTCAAAGTTAACAACTAGAACTCTAAGTCTTGGCCAAATTTACAGTAACTAATAAACCATTCGTTGATTTCACAAATTATAGGTATAATTAAGTGTGGTAAGGCAATGATGGGAGATTTCCTCTTTATGCCATTCACACATCATTCGCACAGAGACATATTTACCAGGCATTAAGCAGGGTGTATAGTTGTTAAATTTACTAGAATTTCATGGTTTGTTTGCTCTTAATTCCAAGTGCATGGTAGTGGTCTATAATGTCTCAAAGAGTTTGAATCCCACTCTGATACCATTTGTAGGGTTTTCTATTACAGTCTAACCAAATAAGAAAATTTCATGTAAATTTTATCAAATTAAATGCAAGTACTTACATGTTTCTCTCGTCTGATGTTGATCCTTGTTGTTGTTGCTTCGAGTCTTTTTCTTTCGTTACCAAACCGACCGATTCCTCCCTGCCTATCTGGGATCATCCTATCCGGTTCCTAGATCCAGAGGACTTAGGGATCAAAGTCCTCTGGCCCCTGTGCCCAAAACTCCAAGAACAATACTTAAATTTCTCAAATTACCAGTTAACCCAGGCTCGTCCCTCAGACTAGTGTCTCCACAATTCCCATGATTTTCCTTCTGTTCTCTTCTCACCCCTTCTACGAATCCCAACGCCCCCCTCTTTATCAGAGAGGTTCCATCCCTTTTTTTTTGAAAACTCCCATTGCCTCTACAGAAAATATCTCTTGACAATAGACTCCCATACGGTCACCGCCCTTTGGCACACGAGATTTTTGCATAAATAAATTATTTAATGTTGCCTTCTGACAAGAAGATCACAAAGATTGAGCAGGGATGAAGGTTTTATTAAGTTTTCTTGGAATACTCAATAAGGCCCTTTGGGCAGCCTTGAGACTTTAACTTGAATGTTTACATGTTATGAAATAAATATAAGGTTTGGATATTTATTGAAACTATAACCTTTATTTATATAAGTTATTGTTTTTATATTTCTTTTATTATTATGATGCTTTTCCTTTAGCTTCTAATCAATTATTATAATGTATTTATTGATTCTATTTTAAACATTACAATTATATATTATTTACAATATCATTGAAACATTTTTTTTACACCAACATAATTTTGATTATTAATAACATAAGATGTTTTCGTTAGCATAATATTTAATTCATTTACCCTTTACTTAAATATTTTTCATAATTAGTTAGTATGTATACTAGTGCAATGCATGCGATGCATTTATATGTAGCTATCATATGCATGCTAATAATCTTATTCCACTTGTTATTCGAGATGGGTCATTACAAAATCTAGCCAAATAATTTGGAGAAAAATTTTCACTTTTTCAAAGTAACTCAACCTCTCTTTGGCCTGCTCGCATTGCATTCTTGCTGCATGCTTTGCTGGCTTGCGCAAGTCTGGACGACCTCTGTAACTGCTTCCAATTGGGCTGTCTAGCTCCTCCTGCCATTGGAAAAAATCGCTTTGCATTTCTGAAGACTTTCTCGGCCTCCAACAACTGACACAAACTCCTCTCGACAATTCGCTCAACTGGATTGGCTAACTCGCACTTTTTGGATGACTTCTTTGCAAAAATAAAACTCAGCCTCCCTTTTCCTGCCTCTCTATCATTGGAAAATCACTAGGAAATTCCTCCAGAGTTTCTCTATGCTGCTCCGTCTCTCTTTTGCTCTCCTTTTGGCTCGAACTCACTTCCTTGTTGAAGTTGCAATTGGATAGCTCGACCCGCCAAGGAAACTGACTCTTCACAACTGTGTCTGTCCTCATCCCATCGATCTACTCTTATAATCTCACGCTGGAGCTTCAACTACCATGATTGAATCTTCATCAACGACTAAGATCATGGATTTGATCCGTGTGAGTCTCTAGAGCTTTTTGATCATACTCAATTAGTTCCCTTTAATTAATTGATTTCCCTAAGTTAGTCTCAGGCATTTTTTAATTATCGATCAATTAATTTAATTGAGTGGGTTGTAGGTGTTTTCTCCTGAAACCTTTTCTGGGTTTTGGAGATCTCATGTTCCTTAGTCTCTTAGACAAGACTAGAACACTTGCCCAATGCTACAAAAATGAACACTTTACTATTTCCCTTGCATTTATTGTTGATATTTTGTGTATAATTTCTCAATGCTATCAGTGGCATGAGATAAATTTATTGAAGATCATTGGGTAGTAATTATCATATCAGAAAGTTCAGAAAGTTGTTTTCTAGTGTGAATCTTGTAACAAAACTCAACATGCACTTGATCAGGGAAGTTGGTTAGGTCTTTGAAGAGAAGTCGCCCCCACTTTTGACTTAAAATGATTTCCACCTTTTAAACCCAACTAGGAGCAACCCTTAGTGTGGTGTTCTTTGATCTTTGGTTCGACTATCTAGTGAAATACAAACGTGTCTCCCGATTGAAGCTCCCTACTGGAATGGTCCAACCTTTGTCTGAATGACCCACCTGCAACAAAAAAATAAAGTCGGCTAGTTCCCTAGTTTACCTCCTCCACGTGGATATGTAGCCCCTTATTTGGATTGATCCTCCAATTTCTGTGTAATCTTACTGGATGAAACTTATTTTAGATTTAGCCCGATTACGACAATTATCTATGAAAAAACAAGATAGTAAAATCCAACCTGTTGGAAATTGTAACTAGGTTCGGTCTTCATAACGAACTTTTATAAACATGACATTTTATATTTGTATAAAGAAAGAAAAATAAAGAAAAGTTATGGGTTTCATGCTCAAGTCTAGGTCAAAAGCATGTTTTTTGTGCTTCTAGGTCATTCTAGGACAAAGAAGAATTTATGTCAAGTATTATAGTCCCATTTGGACTCATTGTAACGCAAGAAAATACTTATTTTGTCAAGAAAAATCCATTTGTTCCTCAAAGACTAAGTCGGCCCCAGTCAAGGAGAAGTCGGGCTAAAGGAAGGCTATTCGACCCCTCATGAAGGCTATAAATAGAAGGAGCTCGACTCATTTGTGATTCACATCCAAGACAAGTTCGATCTGCAATAGCAAAGGAGAAGAAAGAGATGGAAGGATGAAGGAAGGAAAAAGAAACCAAAGTCCTTGGGTTTATCTCTTTTTCGATCCACATGTGTGAAACTGCTAGGGTTTCTATGTAGCTGTCAGTTACAAGAGGCCGAAGTTGCAGAGCCGAAGTTCCAGAGCGACGCTGCAGAAGGTTGAAGTCTTGAAGCTACCTTGGAGAGATATTGCTAGGGGGCTAACTTGGTGCTTGTGGGGATTTTGAGCTTTGGTTTTTGGGCCTTGGAAGTCTCATTGTAAGAAGATTCTATATGAAGAGAAGCCTTCTTTCTAGGTTTTCCCCTTGGAGGAGTTTTGCCTTGGCTTAGAGCCTATATCTTCTATACTTTGTCTCTTTGTGATCTTTAGTGTTTTGGTAATTGCTTGATGAACAAGAACTAAAGAAGTAATAAAAGGTCAACTAACATCATAAAAAATTATCAAGTTAAGGAAAATCATCTATAATTTACAAGTCTCTTGATTTTCGAACACAACCCACACAATGTAAAAAAAATACAGAGGTTTTCAAAATGAGTTCTTTTATTAATGACACTGATCTCACAAATCAATGATAACTTTTGCTGGAAGAGAGGCTAGCATTTTATATAACTTTTTCTAATGACTAATTGGACTCTAGAAAATAATATTTACTTGTCGTCCACATGTTCGAGACTTCGTAATTTCTAATAAAACATTACAATACATTCATAACTTGCTCACTAAAGGGGTCAACTTGACTCAACTAATCCCTTGGAGGTTCACAATCTCTTTGCTAGTGGTTCAAAGATTGATGCTTGGGCCAAAGATTCCCTAACGTCCCACTTTGAAAGCCTAATGTCCACTTAACCATTAATTGATTGGTTTGATGTGCTAAAAGATGAAGTCATCTTGTTGAAATCGTAAGACAAATACAATATAATACAATTTTCAACCATATAATTACTTCCTAATGATTTTCGAACAATATTTTATGCCATTTCTATCATTCGATAATTATACTTTGAAAACCTCAGCAGTAAATGCAATGGAAATAATAAGGATCATAAAAATACAACCAAGCACAACATAGACATTAATCTTACCCTAGGAAAACCAAACTTGGGAGAAATCCCAATAAATTTTCGTAGGATAAATTATTCTTTAGCAAGGTTTACAAATCAACAATTTCTCCGTGCCAACAATCCAAGTCGAATACCAGTAAAACTTGGTCAAATTAACATCAAGTCAACGTTGGCCAAACCAACCAAAATACACAAAAGTCAACATTGGTCAAACAAGCAAACTTTAGCCTTAAGATCAACCCTCTGATCTGCAGTCAACTCTTGGTCAAATCTACTCAGTCAAAAGTCTAGTCAACTCATCCTTCTTCCTCACACATGTGGCTAGTCAAATTGCTAGTCAAACTTAGTTTGTTGTTCTCACACATGTGGCTATCTAAGAGAGATAAAATGATGATGAAGAGAGAGAAAGACTTGCTCTTGCTTGGTGTTCAAATGAAACATCAGATCATCTTATTTATACATGTCAAAAGGGTGTGACAACCCAAGGGATAGGGCCCTTCACTGGCTGGCTGACTTGACTTCTTTTTGGGTTGACTTGCTTTTAATAATATAAAAATTTATATAATACATCTAGGGTCGACTTGAAGACTCTTTAGTGATGCGAGAATACCTCTCGATGCTACAGAAATAAATAGTTTCTTCCAAGCCTATCGAGGGCTTCGTCCAGGCTGCCTTTTATTTCCTTATATATTATATTGGCAGATTCTCTTAGTCGCAAGGTAGCATTGGAGGTGTTCTAGTCTCGAAACTTTGTGGAGAGGCTAAAACGCATGAGATCTCCAAAAACCAGAAATCGTTTCTGAAAATTCCACCTAGAGATGGCTCAATTAGATTATTAGCCGATTTTTAATTATTTCCCAAGTCTAAACTTAGGGAATATGGTTAATTAATTAGTATTAATTGAGATAAGGTGAGAATTCTCTAGAAACTCACATGGATCGACAAAGAATTAATCTGGGCCCTTGATTAAGTTCTAATCTTGGTTGTTGGTGCTCCAACAGAGGATTATAAGTAATCGATGGGTAGATGGAGAACACACTTGACGAGTTCGATTTCCTTGGCAGTTCGATTTCCAGAGAGCAGCAGTACTTGTCGAAAAGTTAGAGAAGGAAGTAGAGGCAGTGAGGGGCAGAGCCAGAGGAAGATTTCCAAATCCGGCGAGCGCATTTGTAGAGAGGCTGAGATTTCTCCAAGAGGCTGCGCAGTCCCAGTGCAAAAGCTTTAGTGGGCATTTCGATTTGCTAAGGAAGGAAGACGTTTGCCGTTCCAGAGGTCAGGAAGAGGTTCTAGAGTGCTAGAGAAGCGTTTTCCTAGTTAGCAGCAGGCAAGACAACTTGATTAGCAGACGATCCAGGCAACACGTGTCGTAGGAAGCCTCGGGTTGACACAGAGCATGCGCAGGTATAGTTGGACGGCTTGGTTTTCAGTAGCAGTCAAGCGCTGGGATTTCTCGGAGTGAGGGTAATTTCCATCAAGTTATTTTTGCTAGTATTTTTCTTTGCAGGATTGCTGGTTTTGACATCCAGATTGTACTCAGATAATTTCACTGCTGCATAATAATAAAACCCTTAGCTGCTGCACTAGTTTTCCCAAGTTGGGTTTTTCTGGGGACATTTGTCCAAAAAGAAACGTGTTAATTATTATGTGCGTGCACTAATATTTTCTGAGATTCCAACACTATTTTCTTCTACAGCTTATTAATGAAAATCATTGTGTGAATTTTTTGATATTTGTCGTAGCAGATAAATTGTTAAATAAATTAACAATTAGGAAAATAATTTCCAGTTGTTGTGATAGATGTTTCTCTATGAGAAGATGAGGAGTACCAGGATGCAGAAGGGCGAGAGCATAGATTCCTTTCTCACTCGGATGCAGGAAGTCCGAGATCCACTATTAGTTGTTGGGTAGGCACCCAACCCACAAAGCTTGTGTGGTTGGAAATGAATAGTGTCTTAGAGGATTAGAAGGTATTTGTCCAGAGTATCTTGGGCAGAGATACCTTGCCGAAGTGGGACATGATGTGGTCCGATCTACAACATGAGGAGTTGAGGAGGGCTCTGTTGAAGAGTACCATCAACGGCAGCAACAATAAGGGACCGAAGAGTGAGGAGGAGAATGTGGTCCTAGCATCTAAGGGTCCCAGTCAGGCGCAGGAGGAGCGATAGAAGAAGAAAAAGGACTTGTCAAAGGTCAAATGCTTCAAATGTGGTAGGCTTGGTCACTACAACATGCAATTTCCTCTCAGAGGGAAGGACAAGCAAGAATAGGCAGCAATGTCCACAGAGATTAACAAATTGTTCTTCAGGCTAGAGGAAGAGTTTGCCATGTTTATAGCCATACTTCCAGGAGAGAGGTGGGGCGACTTGGAGCTATAGTCCCAAAGATTGCAGAGATTGGGAAGGGTTGATTGAGGAGTCCACCTCATGGATCATCACCTCGCTATGAGGGCCCACAATATTCAGTGGTAGGATGGATCAGTGTCAGAGATGTAGTTAGATTCCAGAGTGACAGTTGCAAACTAGTAGTAGTCATGTGCTAGGGAGCGCAATGCAGAGTGGCACAATGTAGAGTTAGTAACAACATAGATTCCTTGGTGGATAGTGCAGTGGCTAGTAGCAATTAGATGCTCAGGGGACAAATGCATCATACTGAACACAGATGATTCAGTATTTTGGATGCTTCTTAGTTGCAGTTATTGCAGTTGCAACAACAACTGATGAGAGGGAGTTGCAGTGCATATGCAGAGTTGGCACCAGTATGGCAGTGTTAGCAACAACTCAAATGCAGAGTTGGCAACAGTATGGTAGTGTCAGCGACATCACATCTGCAACATCAGAGTTGTGCAGTAGTTGGTGGGCAGTGGCCAGACATTAACAACGTGACAGAGGAGTGATACAAAGACAGGGTGTTGTAGTAACAATGGTACAACACTAGAACACATTCCTCACTAAGAGGGAGTGTTAGTTTATGTAGCATCAGAGGTGTTATTGTCTCAGAACTTTTTGGAGAGGCTAAAACACAAGAGATCTCCAAAATCCATAAATCGTTTATGGAAATTCCACCTAGAGATGGCTCAATTAGATTATTAACCGATTTTTAAATATTTACCAAATCTAAACATAGGGAATATGGTTAATTAATCAATATTAATTGAGATAAGGTGAGAATTCTCTAGAAACTCACACAGATCGACAAGGAATTAATTTGGGACCTTGATTAAGTTCTAATGTTGGTCGTTGATGCTCCAACAAAGGATTATAAGAAGTCGATGGGTAGATGGAGAACACACTTGAGGAGTTCGATTTCCTTAGTAGTTCGATTTATAGAGAGCAACAGTAGTTGCTGGAAAGCCAGAGAAGGAAGCAGAGGCAGTGAGGGGCAAAGACAGTGAAGCCAAAGGAAAATTTCCAGATCTGGTAAGTGCATTTGCAGAGAGGTCGAGATTTGTCCAGGAGGCTGCGCAGACCTAACGCAAAAGCTTCAGTGGGCAATTTGATTTGCCAAGGAAAGAAGATGTTTTCAGTTCCAGAGGCCAGGCAGAGGTTCTAGAATACCAGAGAAGTGTTTTCCCAATCAGCAACAGGAAGGACAACTTGGTTAGTAGACAATCCTGGTTGCACGTGCAATCAAGTGCCAGGATTGCTCCGAGTGAGGGTAATTTCCCTCAAGATATTTTTGCTAGTATTTTTCTCTACAGGATTGCCAATTTCGACTTTCAGATTGTACTCAGATAATTTCACTACTGCATAATAATAAAACCCTCAGCTGCTGCACCGGTTTTCCCAAGTTGGGTTTTTCCGGTGACATTTGTCCAAAAATAACCATGTTAATTATTGTGTGCGTGTGCTAGTATTTTCTCAGTTTCCAATGCTATTTTCTTCTGCAGTTTATTGGTGAAAATCATAGTGTGAATTATTTGATATTTGCAATAGCGGATAAATCGTTAAATAAATCAACAATTAGGAAAATAATTTCCAGTTGTTGTGATAGATGAAATTTTCACACAAGCTAGATCATGAAAAGGAGATGTGATAGTGTAGGCTAATTCCCCCTCATTTTAAATTTTCCATATACTTTGATTATAATTAAAAAGGCCTGAGAATCGGGACATGAATTCCTAAGTTTGAGGAAGGAGGTTGCTTGGGATTTAAAGGAAGCTTGACTTGTTTTATGACAACCATGAATGGTTGGTAGGTATGCTTTAAATTGATTGATTATATCAGTTAATGGAGTTGGGCAAGAGGACAGAGAAACCATGCTCGCCTTGGATAAATTCACAAGGCAGAATGGACAAAAAATTAATGGATGATGGGTTGTATTGGCAGTTGGGACAATTGAAGTCAACTAACAAGAAAGTGGGAGGGGGGAGCTGACACAATAGCATCACCATCACCACTCATGCTTGAGAACCACCGTGGCCGAGTTGAGGATGTTGATTTGGGGTAGCATCGGATGTGCTTTAGCCATGAAAATTGGTGGAGAGGCTAAGGCACATGAGATCTCCAATACCCAGAAAGGGTTTGGGCGGATTCTAAATAGTTTGGGAGACATAATAATAAATATTTTTAATGGAGTCTCTAAGTCTAAACTTAGGGAAATTAAAATATTAATCTAAATTGATATGAAACTATGTTAGAATGGTCCAAAAGTCATGGATCAAGCCAGATCTAACCTTACCCGCTGATTAGGGACTTAATCTCAACCGTTGATTTGTCAATGAGAAAAGTATAAGAGGAGGCTTGAGGGTCACTTGGAGAACACACCAAGAGATCAATATTTCAACTTTTTGGGGCTGGGTTTGCTGAGAAAGTTGAGACAGTGATCAAAGTTGCAGCTGAGGGGTAGTGAATATAGAAGTAGAGAGGCAAAGATAGCACCGGGAGGATCAGCGCAGTAGCCAGAGAGAGGGATGCATAAGCAACCAAGGGTTCACGCAGAGCCAGCCAAGAGCTGCACAATGCCTCAGAGGGCCAGTGTGGGTGACACAGAGGGCCAGAGGATTGACGCAGTGCCTCTAGAGGCTGATGCAGGCCAAGACAGAGTGACGTTGGGCTAAAGGTGGGCTAGAGAGAGGCTGACGTAGTCCCTAGAGGCTAACGCTGGGGTTTCGTGGGGCAGATTGGAGCTGTGTAGCTGTCGGAGTGTTTATCTGAGGTTTCAGTTGGAATATCTGCTTCCAAGTAGAGAGGTACTATTGCTGAGATTTTTCTCTGTTGGGTGAGCCTGATTTGGCACCCAAATTGTATTCTGAAACTGCTTAATAAATCAAACCCTCAGATAGCTGCATTGGTTTTCCCACATTGGGTTTTTCCGGGGACATTAGTCCAAAAACAATGGTGTCACTTGTATGCTTGTTTCTATTTCCTTCAGTTGATGATATGTAATGTGTTGAGCATGTACTTGTATTTATTTCCAGTATTTACATGGTAAATAACTTGTTAATTAACAAAACAAGTAGGTAGGAATAAATCAGAGAGTACATGAAGGGTTTCTAACAGTCAGACTTAGAAATTCCAACATGGTACTAGAGGGTGGTTGCAGATCACAGGAGAACTGAGGACATCAGCCGAGCAGAGCAGAAACAACAAAAAACAGTTGTCCGGAGTGACAGAAGCTGTTCCTAGCGGAGTAGCAGCAAGGAAGGTGTGATGCAGTGCCTGAGTCATCAAGATTGAGCTAGGAAGAGGCAACGCAGAGGCTCAGGGAGTCAAAGGCAGGCTCACAAAGAGCCACACAGAGGCTAGGAGGGCTGACGCAGTTGGCTAAGGAGGCTGATTTGCCGGTACCTGGGATTGCGCAGAGCCTAGGAGCTCTAACCTTCAGTTTGCTGGGGTTTAGGAGGCTGTGGGTAAGTTGTTGAGTGGAGTTGGTGGGGTACTGTAGTCAGAAGAGTACCTAACAGGGCAAGACCATGGAGGAGGGAGTTGCTACCGAGGGTTTCTAGCTGAAAAATCCGGATCAATGGTGCAACTACATAAACGATCAGAATGGGGGCATTTCGACATTGGAAGAAGGGTTTCTAGGAAGGAAATCGAGGCTCAAAGGGAGTCACACTGAGAATGTGCAGGAGGGAAGTAGAGGAGCAGTGAAATAGCACTACACGGAGTAAGAGACCAGGACAGACTGGATGGAGCCTCAAACTTCATAGTCTGGAAGGCTAGAATCTTATTCGTACTTATCAGAAATCATGTCAAGCACTTCACCTTGAAGACGATAGTGGTCCCAGTTGACCCGACTGATAACGATAGGTACGAGGATGCTATGGCGAGGGCTAAGAGTATCATCCTTGACAGGGTCAAGGATCATATAGTACCACACAGCACAGGAGATGTGGGAGGCCCTGACCAAGTTGTATCAACATACTTCCGTGCAGAGGAAGATGCTACTAGAAAATCAGTTGTGATCATACCAGATGCAGAAGGGAGAACAAATCGATCCATTCCTCGGTCGATTGAAGGAGATCTAGGATCAACTAACTTTCATAGGGGCAACGCTGGATTCAGAATTGATGGTGAGAACAACCTTGAACGCGGTCTTAAAAGACTGGGAGGTGTTGGTTCAGAGCATATTGGGTAGGGCGACCCTTCAAGATTGGGAGGAAATGTGGGCTGCTCTTGGCCAAGAAGAGATCAGAAGGCTAAGCAAGGCAGGAAGTAGCGACAAGGGGATCATAATCAAGAAGGAGGAGGAGGAGGATGCTGCCCTAGAATCTGAGGGAACGAAGTTGAAACAGAAGAAGGACCTCTCCGAGGTCAAATGCTTCCACTGTGGGGAGCTGGGTCATTATGCGACTTAGTGTCCAATGAAGAAGAGCAAGGGAGAGGCCTCCGAGACCAAGGAAGCGCTAGCAAGGGCAGAGAAGGAAGTGGAGATAGACGATGACTGTGCCATGAGTGCACACACACCACTTGAGCGGAAGTGGGGAGACATCGAGCTGTAGTTAGGCGACTACAGGCGATGAGGGGCAAGATCCTCGAGGTACCCAGCCTCTTGGATTAGACCTTGCTACGGGGTCCCGAAGAAAAGTAGCAATACTGGCGATGTCAGTAGAGACGAATGCGGATGGAGTGACAGAGGGAGCTATAGTGCAAGATACCTAGGACAGTGCGAGGCTAGCAAGCTGCAACAATGCGAGAGGCACGAGAGTGTTGCACCAGTGTGGGATGGAACAAAGAGGTGTGCAACGTTGTGAGATGCATGGAGTTGTTGCAACAACGCAGAGGTCAGAGAGGGAGCACTTGTCAGTGATTGAGGGAGCTTCAACAACAGGGCTGTTTCTAACCTGACAGAGATGTCAGAGTTGGGAGATCAGTTACTTACTTCTTAGTAACTGGGTTGCAATGCAGCAGTTAGCAGTGGTAGTGCTATGGGCAGCACTATGCAGCATGATGAGAGGGGTTGCAGTGCAGATGCAGCAGTGGCAGTGGCAGGGCCATGGACAACAACATGGATGTAGAGGGAATTGCAATACGGATTCAGCAGTGGCAGTGGCAAGGCCATGGGTAGCAATACAGGATGCAGCAGTGTAGAGGATGTTGGACAGCAGGCCTAGCATCAGCACAGGGACCGATTCTGGTTGATTAGAATGATGCTGAGTGAAGAGTACTACTAGAGCACAGTCCTTGCTAAGAGGGAGTGTTGATTTGGGGTAGCATCGGATGTGCTCTAGCCACAAAAATTGGTGGAGAGGCTAAGGCAAATGAGATCTCCAATACCCAGAAACGGTTTGGGCAGATTTTAAACAGTTTGGGAGATATTAAAATAATTAATATTTTTAATGGAGTCCCTAGGTCTAAACTTAGGGAAATTAAAATATTAATGTGAATTAATATAAAATTGTGTTAGAATGGTCCAAAAGTCATGGATCAAGCCAAATCTAATCTTAGTCATTGATTAGGGAATTAATCTCGGCCGTTGATTTGTCGATGAGAAAATTATAAGAGGAGGCTTGAGGGTCACTTGGAGAACACACCAAGAGATCAAGATTTCGACTTTCTAGGGTTGGGTTTCCTGAGAAAGTTGAGAGAGTGATCAAAGTTGCAACTGAGGGGCAGTGAATATAAAAGCATAGAGGCAGAGATAACATTGGGAGGATCAGCGCAGTAGCCGGAGAAAGGGACGCAGAAGTAGCCAAGGGTTTACGCAGAGTCAGCTAGGGCTCACACAAAGGCAACTAGGAGTTGCGTAGTGCCTCAGAAGGCCAACGTGGGTGATGCAGAGGGCTAGAGGACTGATGCCGTGCCCCAAAGATTGACGCAGACCAAGCCAGAGTGACGTTGGGCTAACACTGGGCCAGAGAGAGGCTCGCGCAGTCCTTAGAGGCTGATGTTGGGGTTTCGTGGGGTAGATTGGAGCTGTATAGCTGCCAGAGTGTTTATCCAGGGTTTCAGCCGGAATGTCTGCTTCTGACTAGAGAGGTACTACTGCCGAGATTTTTCTCTGTTGGGTGAGCCAGATTTGGCACCCAGATTATATTATGAAACTGCTTAATAAATCAAACCCTTAGATAGCTACACCGGTTTTTCCGCATTGGGTTTTTCTGGGGACATTAGTCCAAAAAACAATGGTGTCACTTGTGTGCTTGTTTCTATTTCCTTCAGTTGATGATCTGTAATGTGTTGAGCATGTACTTGTATTTATTTCTAGTATTTACATGGTAAATAATTTGTTAATTAACAGAACAAGTAGGTAGGAATAAATCAGAAAGTACATGAAGGGTTTCTAACAGTCAGACTTAGAAATTCCAATAGAGGACAGGTGACAAGGGTGTCAACCCACGCTACTAGAAACAATTGCAACATGGTAGTGGAAGGACTTACAGAGATGGTAGCACGACTAGGTGGGCATTCTCTCATCACACTTCATGCTCTGACGGGAGACTATTCTACACATGGAGAAAAATAGAGAATGTGGGGAAAATCTTGGGGACAAGAACAACAAGAAAAGTATTAGGAAGATGATTGCAAAAGAAATAACTATGCTATAGAGGAAGACTAAATCCATAGCGCAGGTGGAAAAGAGAAGAAAGATCTATGTTGTTACCAGAGTGCAAGGAGTAGAGCAATCATTCAGTTGAGCATTGGGAGGCTGGAAGAATATATCTCTGGTGAGGATAATAGTCTCTTGATTCCTTACATGGTTGGAAGGTGGAGATGGTTTTCTCTAGATCCCCTTGACAGCTTGGGTGGAGGCCTATTACTTTGATTCTTAGTGAGGAGAGTTGTTTAATCCCCTTTGCTTGTTTCTTGGTTTTATGAACGAGTTCTAGATTCCTAGGATTGGGTGGAACCACTGTGTAAAAGAGTTGTTGAGGTTGGAGGTGTTAAGCCTCTAGATTCCCTTATTTGGTTTAGGGTGGAGGTGTGGGCCGTTGGATTCCCTTATTTGATGAGGGTGGAGGTGTCAAGCCTCTAGATTCCCTTTCTTGATTGGGGGTGGAGGTATGTGTGAAAATTCCAAAACTGAAATTCTATTGCAGCGACTGGAAAGTATTCTTCTAATTCTTAATTAATTTTAACAATTTATTTGCAATGTAAAATACTAAATAAATCACACTGCAACCTTCACAAATAAAATACTACAGAAATAAATAGCGCTGGAAACTAAGAAATGCCGGCACACATAAAAATTAACATTGTTGTTTTTGGACAAAAGTCCCTAGAAAAATCTAATACGGGAAAATCGATGTAGCAGATGAGGGTTTTATTTTATTATGCAGTAGTGAAATCTGAGTACAATCTATGGATGCTCAACTGGAAATCCAAACAACAAGAAAATCTGGGCAAAATTATCTGAGGGAATTACCCTTCCTCCACAAGCAATCCCGACACAACTTCTTTTCAGAAACTCGTCCTCTTGGACCCTCTGCATCAATCTCTGCACTGCTCTGCGCAGACCCTATGACGTCTAGCCTCTGAACTGCCTCTAATGAAGTCGGTATGCCTGTCTTTGCTGAGGAAATTGCTTCTCTTGAACTCTGGACTCTCTGCCTGGCCTCTGGAACTGAAAATGAATTTCTATCTAGCAAAATCGAATTGCTTCTGAAGTAATTGCGCAATCATCTGTGCTGCCTCACTAGGAATAACTCGGCCCTTGTTTTTACCTCTCTGGATATGGCAAACTTCCTCGGGATCTTTGTCTCTGCCCCTTACTGACTTTGCTTCGATCTCTGTCTCTCTGGCAACTGCTGTTGCGCTTTGGAAATTGATCTGCCAAGAAAATCAAACTACGTAAGTGTCTTCTCCAAGTGCCCATCGACTTACTCTTATATTCCATTGTTGGACCACCAACGACCAGGATTAAAACTTAAGCAATGGCTGGGATCATCTTGGAGTTGATTCGTGTGAGTTTCTAGATGATTCACACCTTATCTCAATTAATACTGATTAATTAACCATATTCCCTAAGTTTAGACTTAGGAAATATTTAAAAAACGACAAAGAATTTAATTGAGACACTTCTAGGTGGAATTTCGAGAAACAATTTTTGGGTTTTGGAGAACTCATGTATTCTATTCGCCACCAAATTTCGTGGCTAGAACACATCCGATGTTACAAAAACTAACACTCCCTCTTAGCGAGGACTGTGTTCACTGTTCTCTCCAACTAGTGGTCAAGAACTCATGCTGCGATCTGCTGCTACAACACCATGTTTCTATATCACCTCTATCACGCTACTGATGTTTGGCTATACTGCCCACCAACCACTGCGCAACTCAAACGCTGCATTTGTGTTGCTGTTGACACTGCCATACTATTGCCAACACTGCCTCTGCATTGCAACTCCTCATCTGTTGTTGCTGCAACTCAACTACTGCAACTAAAAAGCATCCAAAATACAAAATCAACTATGTTCAATATGATGCATTTGTCTCCTGAGCCCTGACTGCTACTAGCTATTGCACTGTCCACCAAGGAATTTACACTGTTGCTGACTCTACACTATGCCATTCCACACTGCCGCCAACTCTGAACTATGCTCCCCAGCACCTGACTGCTACTAGACTGCAATTGTCACTCTAGTACTGACTACATCAACTACCACTGATCCATCCTACTACCAAATACTTTAGGCCCTCGTAGCCAGGTAATGATCCATGAGGTGGACTCCTCTAGGACCCTGCCCAAAACTGTAGCTCTCTGGGGATACAACTCCAAGTCGCCCCACCTCACACCTGGAGGTATGGCTATGAACATCGCAAAGTCTTCCTCCAACGTGTAGGACTACTTTTCAATCTCAGTTGATGCTACCTGCTGGTCCTCCTTCTTCGACTTGTCCTTCTTCCTGAGGGGACTCTGCGCGCTGTAGCACTTGACCTTTGATAGGTCCTTCTTCTACTTTCTCTGCTACCCTTGCCCCTGACTGGGACCCTTAGATGCTAGGGCCACATTCTCCCCCTCCTTCAACACCTTTTGTCCACTGCTACTGCAGCCACTAATGGAGCTCTTCAATAGAGCTCGTCTGAATTCCTCTTGCTGCTAATCGACCCACATTCTATCCCATCATGGTAACGTGTCTCTGCGTAATATAGTTTAGATGAAGACCTGCCAATCGTCTGAGACATTGTTGATTGCCAATCGTACTAGCTCTGAAGGTTGAGGCGCTGCACCAATAGCTGAAAGCTGGTCTCAAACTAGCTGAAAGCAGACACTTTTGAGCTCCCTGCTTGGATCAAAAGTGTTGAAGTCTCTTGCTCACACATGCTCAGTCCACAAGAAGTTCACGAGCACATCCTTTTACGCAATCTTGGACAAGGATAACACGTTCCATCAAGACTGTGTCTATGCAATGTCAATCCATGTCGACAGGCAGTGCGTAGTGACAATGACAGTGTCTCAAATTCTAGCTATGTTCTTACTTCCATTTCGGTGAGTTTTGCAAACCATTGCTTATGCGCACCTTTGTTTCCGCGAGTGCCGTTTTCATGTTTTCGGTTGTCGCTTTTGCTTGCCTTCACTCTAAATAGTGTCGTTTTCATGTTATCTTTGCTATGGCATGTGTTACTCTCACATATCGCAAGAGTCATTCACACTTTAGCAATTGGCGTCTTTTCGCATGTTAGTTGTTGCACAATTACGTATACTTGTTTTGGTGGTTTCAAGGGGTTATCTTTGTGTGAATGAGTTGGTCTAACCATGTAAACATCAGTCACACTCATTCCCAAAATTTTAAGCATTGTCGCACAAGTGTCGTCACTATTGTCGGAAAGTGTACCTTTAGTGTCACACTTGTTGTAAAGTCGTTGCAAGGTTGTCACATTGAGGCAAATATGTTGTTAACGTGTTCCAGATGATCTATGTTATTGTGTCGTCAAAGTGTTTCAAGTGTGTGATCACAGTCAAGTCATATCACTGTTCACATCAGTCCCTTCTATCCCACACTTGGCCAATCTTCATAAATTCCCAATCAACCTAGCCTCATCTGACCTTCCTCAACTATGCACTGCATAGTTCCAACCTCATGCAACATCCTTGCCCCTTGACACTGCGCAATGCGTTGTTCGTGCTTCCCAAGACTGCTGCACTGCATAGTTCCAGTGCTCAAGCCTGACCTTGCGCAGAGTTCAACAACACAACAACATGACAACAACAACACAACAACATGGCAAGCAGAAAATGATCTCAGCTTTTATTATAATAGATAAACTGGGGTTATATGCATATACAGCCGAAATAGCTGAGATGAGAAGTTGATCTACAAGATAATCTACTCCAATGCTGCACGTACCCTCCACCAAACTGACATGAACTCCACTGCTAAGCTCTCCTGTGAATTTTGGATGAATTTGTAATGTTCCTAATGGAATTTTGCAATGAATAATTGAAGCATGAACTAGAAAATGACCAAAATACTTTACACACAAGACACCAAAACACCAAGTACAAGTTTTAGAACAACAACTGAGCCATTTTATTAAAAATCCGGAATGAATGGGAGTACAATAACAAGGAACAAGTGCACCTGGGTTTGCATAATCAAGTTGAAGCAAATCCAAGGTGAGAAAAATGCCCCAATGAGTAGAAACTTTGACCCCCAAATTGCCTCGGCATTGCCCAGAAATTGTGCCATTGCTGCTATCTGAAAATGGTTCAAATCCCTTGCTGGGATTCGCGGATTGGCCTGAAACTGCTTAGCTTCCTGTTAATTTTTCCCACAAGGCCCAGAAAGGAATTGGTCCCAATTCTTGACACCAAAAATCCCACAAAATGGAGCAAATTACCAACAATTGCTGGTTGGAAAGAGACACCTGTTTGAGCACGCCAAAGTGCTCAAAAAATTCAGGCAAATTAATCTTGGACTCTCCTCAATAAACCCAGAAAAATCCATAAAGGGTTGGGCCTAATTCCAACCTTCCAAAATCACCCCTAATTTGTGTGAGCACCCTCTACAACTGGGTAATTCGTATTGCCTGAAAAATAGTTGCCAAAGCCCTCCAAAATTATCTGAGAATACCTCCAAGAATTATCCTTATGCCCCCTTACAAATATTCAGGCCCAATTCCATTTCAAGCCCCCCACAACCAACATGCTCCTTTAATGAATGCGCAGGCCCCAACCAAACCACTTGTACGGTGGCTTAGGAAGAAGAAGTTCGCCCTGTATGTAATCCACTGAGCCAACTTTCAAACCATTGCAAAATAGCTGCTAGGTGCCAAGAGAATATGCCTCTAAATTCCTAAAACCCATGTTGTCATGAAGCTCACTCCCCACAAGAGTGCGTGGTCCCTTACTGCGCCCAACCTGCTCCTCAATAGCTTGAATTTCCTTGTGAAATCTCTTCGGAACAACTCCAAAAATGTAGTAAAGCTCCCATAGGGTGGCACTCGAAGTCCACCAAAGTAGGAGTTGAGAGAGCTCCCCTCGGAAATGTCGTGTGCTAAACAACAATATGTTGACCCAGCTAAACAACTTGAGCAAAGAACAGTTCATATATCAAATGAGTAAAAGATGCCAATTGTTGTCCTCACCTTTCTATTTATAATTGTTGGCTCACCTTTCCTAGTGGGTCCCTCCAAATATTTCGACATCCCTTCACAAAATCGATTTTTCCTCTAAGGGGTACGTATTCCTTAAGGGGTGGCCCCCACATTCCACCAACTCCACTATTTTTCCCCTTTTTTCTAAGTGGGGCCTCCTCTTTACCCAAAAATCAAATCTTCCTTTGATTTCTCCATTCTCCCAAAGTTGTGGACCAAAATATCCCCCCAATTGCCAAAATTACAAAAACACAAATTCTTCTTAGTAAAATTAATTAATTTGGGGACATTACAGTCCTCCCCACATAAAATTGCTTGTCCTCAAGCAATCCCTGAAACAAGCACCCTCCCAATCAGCTGACCCAAACAATCAATGCACCCGATACCATGGTCCCAAATTTACCACCCAACCATCCTTGATCTCTGCCCTGTCCTACTAGGGTCCCAAGCCATCCTGGTTAGCATGAGACATCCCTTGTTCCACTCATTGTCCAACTCAACATAGGCAACAAACACCCTCTACAGATTGCCACTAAGTAGAGTATCACAGTGGTATAAAATCTCGACCATCTCCTCGTGAAACTGCTCTACTAAATAGTCCCTCTCATGCATTTCAGGAGTAGACACCTGAAGTTGCAATCCAACCTCTGTCGGGTTGAGTCCTCGTCTACATGAGCCTCCCCTGATGTCCTCCGATTGATTGCCCTGCGACACTGTGGAAGTCCCCCACACGATCAACGAATCACTGAAACTCGATGGAAGATCTGGATGACCGTCCCCTGTGGAAACCAGCTCATCCCTACGGGAGCTGAATCGCTAAGTATTGTGACGCTAGGGTCCCACGCCCATTGCAGCAAGAAATTGTCCTATTGACCTCACAACACTCTGGTCATCATTGACTGCCGAACATGCTCGTACCAGAGCCTCGTCCCACATAACTCTTGGCCATAATATATGCAATGATCAAGGCTAGGCCCTGTTACCTCTCAAACTAGCAAGGGGCATAAAAGGGACTTCTAAAGGGACAACTTCTAGGTCAAGGGCAACAATGGAGGCTTAGCCCACTGTCACCTCAACTAAGACTCCGTACTCTTTACGGACTTTCACCGATGGGAGGAAACCCGGTATATGGAAAATCACTTGTGAAGGATGAAGCAACCAATGGATGTGAAGTGACCTTAATGATCGTTTTCCTAGAAGGGGGTTAAGAATAAAGCTTACTTGCTCTTCAAGAACGGTACAAAGATTTCTAGGATAAGGAGGTGAAGATTTGAGGGTTAGGTTAGAGGAATATGCCTTATAAAGGAGTTTCCCAATCCTAAACTCCTTATTGAACTTGACTTCTCAAATGGTTCTTGAAGAATTGACCTTTCAAAGGTATGGGACCACATGAAACCAAGTGGACCCAACCTAGTTTGTAATATGCCTAAGGCAAAATTAACAGTAAATATGCAAAGCAAAATAGACAAAAACACCATGAAACAAAAAAAGAAATCAGACCACGAATTTGCATCCAAAACTGCACTATGTACTCATTTTATTAATGGAAAGAGGTGTACAACAAGATGTTGGAAAGAGTGCACCTGGGCTTGCTCTAGGCAAGTTAGCAAAGCCCCAAAATGATAAGTGAATCACCCTCCACCAATCTGTTGCTAATCTGCCCAAGTGTTGCACTATAGATGCCCAGAAATGTGTTGCTGCCTGAAAGGATCTGCTGCTAGGGTCCTCTCCATTGCTCAGAAAATTCTGGGAAATTAATCCGAACCTCTACTCAAGGAATTCAGAATAACCCACGAAGGGTTTGGCCAAAGCTTGACCCCGAAAATTCAACCCTCTTTGGCTTGAGTGGCTCTACTGCTGGGCAAATCGACCCACCTGAAGATTCTGCTGCTAAATGCTCCAAAAGTCCCCGCAATCCCTATTAGAAGGCTTCTTGGGCCTTCCCTCCAAGTTTCCTCCACAAATTCTACTCACTCCTCTACCTCCTGGAGTGTCTCTACCCAAGACTACGTAGTCCCTACGTACAACTTTCCCTGCTGCTGTAACTCGGCCTCCCTGTTGTTGGTACGATTTGGGACTAAGTAGAACTCCCTCCTTGGGCTGGCGCTCGAAGTCCATCTAAGCAAGGGCTGGGATTTCCACTCGGAAACACCCTGTGTGCTGAACAACACATGCAGACTTGGCTCACTGCTCAAGCGTGCTATGTCAAAAGACAAGCTTTTGAATAGATGAATGAATGACCAAAATGAGTGCCTCTTGCTCTATTTATAATTCGTGGCTCCTTCTCTCCTTGTGGTCCCCACTCTCTCTCTCTCTCCTTCCTAATTCACACTCCCTTCTCTTTCCTCTCTCTTCCAAGAGTGCGAGTTCCCTCCTTTGGGTCAGATTTCTCTTTCTTGTCGTCCCCACTTTTCACTAGAGCCACAATATTCTCTTTTCCTCCTAAGTCCCAGTGCCAAAATTGTGTCCCCTCCCCAAACTCATCTCTAATGTTGAAAATCAAAATTGGGGATATTATAGTCCTCCCCAACCAAAATTTGCTTGTCCTCAAGCAATGCTTAAATCAATGCCTCCTCTATCTGTTGATCACCCCTATCACCATTAGTAATACCAAACGTGCTGCTGAGTCATCCGAGGTCTCCAAACTGTCCTGACATGAAAGAATTCCTCAATACCAGGATCCAAATCCATCTTGTCCCACTTGAAGCTCCCCTCTCTCCACTCACTATCTTGTCTAGTATAAGTACCAAAAGTCCCCTGTATACCACCAATGAGTAGGGGATCATGATAATGTGACGCCATGCCAACTCCTCGTGAAGTTGTCCTACCACGTAGGCCATCCCATTCACTCCAGGACTATACTCTCAAAGGTACCACCCAATCCCCGCAGAGATAGTGTCTTGCTCGCGTGAGCTTCTCCTGATATCATCCTGCTGGCCCACCTGCCATGCTAATGAAATCCCCCACGTCATCAGTGACTCGTTAAAGCCTAATGGAAGATCTGCATGATCTCCCCCTATAGTAGCCAACTCATTCCTAAAGGTTATTGAGCTGTGAAGAGCAGTGATGATCAGGTCCCCCGCTAATCTTAGAGTGGTGCCATCATGCTTAAATTGCGCTACTCTGATTATGACATACTCCTTACCATGTGCGGACTGTATCCTCCTCTCATGAGGCCTAGTGGCGAAAGATCTATGAGAGCAAGCTCATCGTTCCTGGGCATCCACATGATGCTAATATCTATCCATCCACTGCCAATCTCGACCCTGAGCCATAACAAGATAAGTCTTCCTCACATGCCGTGGAGGTCTCAGTGATCCCCCATGTGTCAAACTCAAAGTGAAATGGATCACCCTCTGCCACGACCCTGTTCATCACAAAGGGGAGTGGTCCACCTGCCAACTGGGTCCTTGGATCCCCCAAACATATGAGGAGCTCATAACTCCCTCTCCTCAGAAGATGTCGCTGCATAGCACTGTTATCTGTTAGAACCCATTTGGCCCTCGTCTCTGACCCCTGTATGTATCCCCTGGGTTGACCCCAAGTATTAGGAGTATGTCCCATGCATGCGAACCTGCCCTGCTCCTGCCAGACCATGCGGAGAAATCTGCTATCCCAACTCCTGACGATAGACTTGGACACTATTCGGAGTCTAAGTACCCTCCGAAAGATGAATTCTACCATCCACTGTCCCTTAAGTGTGAGCTCAGGGGTGGAACATACGCTACCTCAGCTATCAACGATGCCATCCCTAAGCCTGTATCTGACAACTTGTGCACCTACCAAGGGGCTCAACTGGAGAGTCTCCTCCCGGCGCATGTCACGCAGTGTCTCATCCAATTGTCTAGGGTAGGCCTCCCATGCCCTGCTACCCGAAGGGAGAGTGTCAAGGGGAAACAACCAAACACTTTGTGACTATAAGCAACACTAGAGGATGATGGGCGGGTATGTCCCAAAGGGTATGATCAAAAGTCTATTGGAATGCTTAAGAGTGATCCTATGGACGACACTCTCTCTGCCTCAGATTTACTGATAACTCCCTCAAAGACCTGTCTCCTCTAAACATGGTGTCCCTAGATGCTCAACAATGTCCCCATCAATCCTAGGTGAGCTGCATCTAATGGTACACCCAATGCCCCGGTCCATAAGTCTCCTTGGAGGCAACACTCCAAGAGTCCGCTGCACTGCATCATGTGTCACCGGATATCACCAAGTATCGTTGTACTCTTCGACATGCCATTGTAAGCCACAACCTGTCCCTATACATCACTGGATACCCTTGGCTAAGGCTATACCATCCTGTACTATCATGCGTCCTGTCTGCGTGAAGGCACCAGTCATTCCCCGCGTGTAATCAATGTGATGTAAGGTACTTCGACTCCACAATGTGATCCAACACACAACGGTACACCACTATGCATCTCCATGTCCACCTATAGTCCACTGCGTAATACTAGATGCTCCCACACATCCTTCGATGTGATGGCATAGAGCTGTGTCTCTACATGTTGGCCCACACCTGATCGGTATCATCACCTCCACCATCGCATCACTATACCTGCCAATGAATGGATCTTCACTCCAAATCCCCCCTGAGGGATCCGAGAAGTGAATCTCCCTAAGTGTCAGCAATGATGCTATCATTGTGTTGCTCCTCTGTGTCCTCTGTGCCCCACACAAAAGTGAAGAGTCCCCAGCTCCATACAAGGCACCGTCTAGTGGCTTGCCAATGCCACCTCCTCTGACAAACTCCTACCAGAGTACACTGATCACCTCGTGATCCCGTGTACAGACGTCATATTAAGAAAACCAAAGAAATGTGTCCATAAACTGGTTGATGACTAGTGCTGACCGAGACTCCCCTAGCAAATGTGCACACTCAACTATTAGGTCAACTGTACCATCCAAGTTGTAGTCAACTGGCATACCTGGGAAATGATAGGTAGTCCCACCTGGAACCCAATGCTAATCTGTGTTGCTAGTATCCCTAGTGCCTGGAACCTCCTGTTGAGCTACACCTAGGTCCACTGCCATCTCCATAGCCCATTCCATAGGGTACCAACTCAGAATCGCAAGCCATCCAACCCCAAGGGAGGGATCGAATACACAAACTCCTGCACATAGAACAACCCCAACATGCGGATGATGCACCTAGTGCAACTCTGATTGTCTCATCCTGTTACCCAGGTCAACACATGAGATCTGACTAGGTAGCTATGTTTCCCTCTCTCCAATGGCCAAAGGTGACCCAACAATGCTGCTAACTTGGTTATCCCCTCTGGTATGTCTAGACAACTCCGCCTCTCTCAATCTAATGCATAAGGATGGGTTGATAACATTGTAGATCCTGTCAATGCACCTCTGAAGTGAACTATTTCGAAATCCCAACTTGCGGTCTCTACGCTACACCTCATCAATGACTAGCCCAAAGGATGGTTGCACATCCTCCTCCATCATGGGCTCGACATGAGTCTCCAACTGCTCCTCCCTAGACAACCCAAAATGCAAGACATGCTCACCAGTCAGCTATAAGTGACTGTCGTATGACAACTTTGTCATAGATCTGGATGCCCTTGTACCTATTCGCTCCTCATCAACAGTGGAGATGTCTCTCGGCACCTTATCAACTTGTGATGCGCTACTATCACTTGAGAACTCGGTCACAACCCAGGGTACCTCATCAATGGATACCTCAACAACGGATGGTATCTCATCAATGGGTGTATGCTCAACTGTCTCCTTGCCAACCATGGCTCCTTGAACTACTCTCTCATTTTCTTCCTTAATCCTCCTCCTCATCCCCGCAAAATTCCACTGAACCTCCATTGGTTTGTGCATGCCTCTTAGTTCACAGAACTCCCAAAAAGAGGGACGCCTCAATGCCATGACCGAATGATTGGTATGCCCTCTAGTTTGCTCCCAATAACTCCACATCAGTTGCAATTATGTCCGGATTCCCAACTGCAGAATGAATCAACTTCTTCCCTAGATCAATCATCATTTGTTGCATTCTAAACACCTCATTCAAGATTACCGCCATGTTTGATTCTAACCTTTCTTTGGATCCCATGATTTCTTAGCTTTTTATTCTGGTCTTGTCATAGAACGAAGGGTTTCCCACAGGCTAAGCCAAGATTATGGCTATTATACTGCTGTAATATCCCTAAGGGAAAATTAACAGTAAATATGCAAAGCGAAATAGACAAAAACACCATGAAACAAAAGCAAGCATCAAACCACAAATTTGCATCCAAAACTGTGTTGTGCACTCATTTTATTAATAGAAAGAGGTGAACAACAAGGTGCTCGAATGAGTGCACCTGGGCTTGCTGTAGGAAATCTAGCAAAGCCCCAAAATGATAAGTGAATCACCCTCCTCCAGTTTGTTGCTAATTCGCCCAAGTGTTGTGCTGTAGATGCCCATAAATGTTTTGTTACCTGAAAGGATCTGCTGCTAGGGCCCTCTCTACTGCTCAGAAAATTTCGGGAAATTAATCCTTGCCTCTACTCAAGAAACCTAGAATAACCCACGAAGGGTTTGGCCAAAGCTTGACCCTAAAAATTCGACCCTCTTTGGCTTGAGTGGCTCTACTGTTGGGAAAATCGACCCACCTGAAGATTCTGCTGCTAAATGCTCCAAAAATGCTTGCAATCCCTGTTAGAAGGCTTCCAAAGCCTTCCCTCCAAGTTTCCTCCACAAACTCCACTCACTCAACCTCCTAGAGTGTTTCCAGCCCTTGCGCTACTACAACTTTCCCTATTGCTGTAACTTGGCCTCCCTACTGCTAGTACGATTTGAGACTAAGTAGAACTCCCTCTTTGGGCTGACACTCGAAGTCCACCGAAGCAAGGGCTGGGATTCCCACTCAGAAACACCCGGTGTGCTGAACAACACATGCAGACTTGGCTCACTCCTCAAGCATGCTATGTCAAAATACAAGCTTTTGAATAGATGAATGAATGACCAAAATGAGTGCCTCTTGCTCTATTTATAATTCGTGTCTCCTTCTCTCCTTGTGGTCCCCACTCTCTCTCTCTCCTAATTTGCACTCCCTTCTCTTTCCTCTCTCTTCCAAGAGTGCGAGTTCCCTCCTTGGTTCGAATTCCTCTTTCTTTTCATCCCCACTTTACACTAGAGCTGCAATATTCTCTTTTCCTCACAAATCCCAGTGCCAAAATTGCGTTCTCTCCCCAAATTCATCTATGATGCTGAAAATCAAAATTGGGTATATTACATAGGTTAAGGAGAGAGAATCTAGCACCAATGATGTTCTTAACCTAGACAAGGAAGGGGAAAGGATCAAAGCAAGAATTTGCAATTGAAATTGACAAATTGATCCTAATGAGGTGCTAGCCTAGGGAATACCAGGGCAAAATTTGATCTCAGAACTAGGGCTTGGGTTATCTCACAACTCCACTGTTGGAATGGCTTCAAATTTGGAGGAGGCCTCGAGGACATACTAGCGTAGTAGAGGCTAGGAGGTCAAACTTTTTATCTGGCTATTTGGTTGGGAAAGTGATGCCCTAGGTGACCCAACTTGGCTAGATCTAGAAGAGAAAGGGAAAGGTCGAGAAGCATGTTCTTTGAGTGATCACTTATTGGCGGACCGATTCCTAATCCCTTTGGAAGAATGGAGTCTAGGAGAATGATGAGAAAGGAATTTGTATTTCGGTCAAGGAGGCGTTAAGGACTACTTCGCTTGGCCTTTAGGGCAAGAAGAAGAGACCTCAAAGATTTTATACTTCGCTTGGCAAAAAGAGATGGCTTATCAAGATAAATTCATTGGTTGAATTATCCCTAGGAGATTTCATACATATGCATGGCCCAAACATGGAGAGATGCTATATAGAAACGATAATTCCACAATTTTGCAATTATGCAATGCAACAATTAGCCCTAGTATAGTGGAAAACTCATTTAATGCATATGACAAAAGTAAAACAAGAATAACGTTAAATGTGTGTACTTACATCTAATAGAACATATCCAATCATCAACAATTTGACAATAAAGAAGCTCCAAGATAAAATACTCCAATCCAAACATCAAAATCCATCCATGCTCCAATTCACCATCCCAGAAAAATTGTGAAATTCTCTAAAGATAAGAGTGATCCAATCCAAAGTGATGATGAGAAGATGAACTCATTTCACTTGTATCTATACACTAATTAGGAGTTCGATTTAGTCTCTTAGGCCTATATAAGCCCCAAAAATAAAATAATATGAAAAATACTAACTTTTGGTGACAAGCCCACCAAACTAGCTCATAAACAAAAGAATAACCCTCTGAAGAGGTGGAATGATCAATAATACGTGTTGTTGGGCCTTCTAAGAAGCCTGATGAAGTCCATAAGTGCCACAATGATGAATAAGACTCCCAAAAGTAGTGGACAAGGGGTTGGCCCCTTGTTCTCCAAATTATAAACCTGTGGTGCTCCCAATCGTTGTGAGGGCACACAAGTAACCTCATGGGTCTCCAAGTCAACTGAAGATGCCTGTAAACCATCTATAAGGGGCTCAGATGATGGCGTAAGTGATGCCGCATTAGCGTACAAGTCCTGGGTCATCTGCCAAGTGCATGGTACAAATGTGGGGTCAGCTGGGCAATGTGAACCCGGTGCATCTTCCTCGTCCAATAGGTGAATCTCGAGCAATCTTTGAACATCTATGAGGATCCATGGAGTGGTGTTTGATGCTGTGGAGGCCCATGGCTCTCTAGACACACCTTACGTGTGTTAATATAGCCCTTTGGAGGGTTAGGACCCTGTATAAGGAGACCAAACCCAAGATGGATACCACCTACAATCTTGCATAGGATCCAATTTGTCCCCTAGCCTTCTAGTACAACAAGTCATCAAAGAAATCAAGTAAAAGAGCTTACAAACCATGGACCACATGTGTGGACTTCATGTGAAAATTTCTAAACACGAAATTCTACTACAGTAATTGATTTATTTCTCCTACTTATTTTCCAGAATAAGTTATTTACAATACACTTTAGTAAACATGGAAAGTAAATTCTATTGCAGTTGTCACATAATAGCATAGAGAAAAGAACATTGAAATACAAGTACAAGAATCAATCACATCAACACAGTTATCTTTGGAAAATAATCCTCGGAAAAAGCCAATGTGGGAAAACTGGTGCAGCAGATGAGTGTTTATTTATTATTCTTCAGAAACAATCTCTTTACAAGGAATGATTTCCAGAACATAGAGAAAACCTCTCAGAAAACACCTGAGATAATTTTCCTCCACCCTTTAGAGAAATTCTGACACCCAAGAGACCCTCCAGCGTCCACTGTGTCACCTCTGCGTCATCTCTGCGTGAGGACTGCATCCCTTGCTGCGCTGCCTCTCTGAGTTGTCCCTCTAATGCACTACGTCCCCTCCTCCTCAGTCTTTGACTAATACTGATACCCTCCTCTTCCTTCACCCTGCAACTCTCCCTCTGAAATCGAACTCTTACTCCTTAAGAATCGATTTCCCTTGGTTTACTGAGTATTTGCTCAGTGTATCTCCAAATGACTCTCAAGTCTTCCTTTATACTTTTCCTGTTGAGATATCAACGTCCAAGATTAAGTCTTTAATCAACGGCTAAGATTAAATTAGACCTGATCCTTGTCTCTTAAAAGCTTCTCATCCATATTTCATTAATACCCATTAATATTTTAATTTTCCAAAGTTTAGACTTAGGAACCCCATTAAAAATATTAATTCTTTTAATAAAATACAATCTAGGTGGAATTTCACCAAATGATTTCTGGGTCTTGGATATCTCATGTGTTCTAGCCCCTCCACAAAATTTCAGAGCTAGAGCATATCCGATGCTACCCAAAATCAACACTCCCTCTTAGAGAGAAATGCGCTCTAGCAGTACTTCCCAACAGAAGTATCACATTGATCCACGACATCGGTCCTCTGCACTGCTGATGCTCGGCCTGTTGCCCCTCATCCACTACGCTGCTACAATTTGTACTGCTGCCATGACATTGCCACTGTCATTGCTACATCTGTACTGCAACTCCCTCTCAATATGATGCATCATGCTGCCCATAGCACTGTCACTGCTAACTGTTGCACTGCAGCTCCCTCTTAAGAACTGCACTATTTGTTTCTGCTACTGAAACAGATTCTCAATCATCCCTATCTTCTCCCTGAAATAAATAAACGTTGTTCTTCCTAGAGCCTTGGTGAGAATGTCTGCCACTTGTTTTCTTGTCGGAGTGTACTGTAATTGTACTACCCCTCACTGGACATAGTCTCTGATAAAGTGACACTTGATGTCAATGTGCTTCGACCGATCATGAAAAAATGGATTCTCAAAGAGCTTGATGCAACTCTGATTATCACACAAATTATTGGTCGCTTCCATCCTTCTCCTAAATAGATTCAGAAGCAACTTCCTAAGCCATATGGCTTCACACGATGTTGTGCTAACTGCCATATATTCAGCGTCAATTGATCCCAGAGCTACAGATTTGTGTTTCCTACTACACTGGGAGGTCGTTCCTGATCCAATGTTGAAACAGTACCCAGTGGTACTTTTCCGATCTACTGAACTTCCAACCCAATCTGCGTTAGTGAACCCACTTAGCTTGATATCATTGCCTTGGGTGTACATTAATCCATGCTCGACTGTTCCTCATATATATCTGAGAACATGCTTGGCTGTTGCCCAGCGTGTCCTCTTCGGTTCGACCATGAACTGACTGAGGGTGTTGACAACGTAACAAATGTCTGGCCTGGTATTGACCAGATACATTAGGGAGCCTATGAGTTGTCTGTACAAGGTGGGATCTACTTCTTTATCTTCAGACGCATCAATCTTCTTCCAGTTGGTAATCATTGGAGTAGCCATGGGTCTACAGTCCTGCATTTTGAACCTTAAAATTTTTGTAGCGTATCTCACTTGTCCAAGGACAATTCCACCCTGTTGCTGCCAAACTTCCAACCCCAAAAAATAATGCATCTGTCTCAAATCCTTCATGTCAAATTTTTGTGCTAAGTTTTCCTTGCAATCTTTGATGAGCCTGGATGGACTTGTCAGGAAGAGGTCATCCACATATAACACCAGAATTAGAGGCTCATTCTCTATAATTAGATAGTAGAGGTTGGAATTTGCGTCACTCTTGACGAATCCATCTTTTGCAAGTAACCATCAATTCGATCATACCATGCTCTAGGCGCTTGTTTAAGCCCATACAAGACTTTCTTCAACCTACATACATGATTTCCCTTCTCATGTGCCTCAAAACCTATGTCACACGGTTCAAGTTCGAATTCGAGTTCAACAACGATTAAGTTTGATTCGAATTCGAATTTTCCAATGAGGTTCCTATGAGGTTTGACATTAAGTTCGACTATATATATTTTTCAATATACATATGACATAAAATAATAAAAAATCAAAATCAATCAATAAAGCTATATGAGTAGTAGTGAGCACCCACGAGCCACAAATCATGACCACTATTCACTTAACACTCTAGGGGACTAGGACAAGCAACATCTAGAAATTGAATTTAGGAAATTGTAGACAATACAACACACAATGGCAACACTGAGCACAATAGAGCGAGTACACTCAAACTGAATTTGGCTTGTGAAAATATATCGACAAGCATGGTAAATAAAGCCAAACCAGTGGCCACCATGGAAAACTAAGTGGCAGTAAGCGAAACAAGAGAAAACCATGTGCTTCCCATGGCTGAAGTTGTCTTGTGAAAATATATCGACAAGCATGGTAAATAAAGCCAAACCAGTGGCTACCATGGGAAACTAAGTGGCGATAAGCAGAACAAGAGAAAACCATGTGCTGCCCATGGTTTTTCTCATAAACCTTAAAACAATTGACAAAAGAAACTCGAACTCAACCTCGAACGACAAAAAAAAATTTAAAATTTTTTAAAATTTAGCTTTAGGTTCGTGTTTAGGTTCGCCTTCAGGTTCAAATTCGTTGAGGTTTGAATTTGAGGTTCGACTATCAGGTTCGCCGAACCTGAACGAACTTGATTTTTTTTTTCTTTTTTCTTTTGGGTTCGCCTAATTTCGAACCTCAAGGTTCAAATTCAGCAAATCCTGTGACATAGCTCAAAACCGTTTGGTTGTTCAATGTATACTTCTTCTTCTATCACTCCGTTCAAGAACGTAGTCGTTACGTCCATCTAGTGAATCTCCCACCCCATCTGTGCTGCAAGGGATGTCATGGATCTAATAGAAGTATACCTGGCTACTGTGGCGAAGGTTTCTTCGCAGTCTATCCCTTCCTTCTGAGCATACCCCTTAGCCATGAACCTGTTTGTATTTTTCCACACTACCATCTGCAACATATTTGAGCTTGTAGATCCATCTCGAACCTACAACTAATTTGTCTTGAGCCTTAGGTACCACTTACCAGACATCATTGATTATTATGGAACTGTATTCCTCCACCATAGCATCTGCCCATACTTGATGTTGAACGACCTCCTGAAAACTAGAGGGTTCTCCAACCTGAGCCACGAAAGCTTGGTATCTATTTGGTTGTCTAAGCTCCCTTTTCTCGTTCCTAGGAGCTACAATGAAATCCTCTTTACCCCGTAGTATATGTCAAAGTTCTCGACTCGTTCTTCCACTGGTATTAGATAGATCTATTTGCTCCTCCTCCTAAGATTCCACCTGTTGTGATGCCTCTTCTTGTCCTTTGGAGAAGTACTAGTGCCGGTTTCTGTTGGTCGAAGTGGCTGGACCAATGGATCATCCTTTGACTGCTCTTCAGAAGGCATTTCTCGGGATTTCCTAAAACCTCTGTCCGCCATGAACTTTACATCCCATCGTACTATGATCTTTCTATTTCCCGGAAGGTAGATTCTATATGCCTTAGCATTCTCGTTATATCCCACAAGATATCCTTTTTCTGCAGTTTTATCCAAGTTCTTCCTCTTTTCCTCGGGTATATGGTAGTATGCCAAACTCCCAAATATTTTGAAATGACTCACTTCAGGGTTCTTGCTGGTGAAGATACTCTCCGAAGCAATCTTACCTAATGCCCTGTGAGGAGTCCTGTTCTGAACATACACTGTTGTGTTGCATGCTTCTGCCAATAGAAATTTGGCATATCCTGATCATACAACATTGTCCTCGTTGCTTCAACAATAGTTTTGTTCTTTCTCTTTGCTACTCCATTCTTCTCCGGATTATATGGAGTTGTCCATTCTCTTTTGATGCCTTCCCTTGCGCAGAAATCAGTGAAGTCCTTATCAATGTATTTTCCACCATTGTCTGAGTGCAACACTTCTATCCTCATCCCTGTCAGATTCTTAACCAAAGCTTTAAACTCTTTGAATCGATCAAAAGCCTCATCCTTGGTTTTTAGAAAGTAGATCCAAGTCTTCTTGGAATGGTCATCAATGAAGGTGACAAAGTATTTGACACCACTAAAAGCTTTTGTGGACATTGGTCCGCAGATATCTGAGTGTATCAATCCTAGAACACTCTTTTCCCTACTGTTACTTCTGGAATAAGCCGCTTTGGCATACTTGCCTAGTACCTATGGTGCCAGGAAACATGGGTTCGGGGATGGGTACGGGGATGGAGACAGGGACATCATTTTTTTGAAATAGGGTGCATGGGTTCATCGGGGGTATGTATATATATATATATATATATATATATATATATATATATATATTTTATAAATTATAATATATATGAATTTGTATATTTTTTAACTTTAAACAAGAAAAATAAAATGTTTATGATTTAAACTTTATATATTTAAATATGCACATCATTGAACATTCAACATTCACAATGAAATTTCAAAATTTTTAGTTTGATATCAAGTGCAATTTGGAGTTTACATATTAATAAGAATCATGATATATGTTCATTGTCATACTACATTCAAAATTTGTCTTAAGGCATCTCCAAACAAGAACTAGGAAATTTTAAAATACTAAAATAAAAATAGCTAATGGTGAACAATGGCTTCCTCAAGCCATGTCATCAACATCACTCAGATATTCAGTTAGCATGCTCTCCAGGTAGGAATCACTCTCATCTTGAGGCTCCTACTCATCCATAGCAACTGGAGGTAGCTCAATAAGGCCATCTGGTTGTATCTCCTCGTCCACACACATAATATCATCTATGTATTGGTTCCATCTCTTGAAACGACCTTCCTTGTACCCAGGGTCTTTTTGAGATATGAGACAAAGTGTGCTATGAATTTACACTAAGTTCTCTGCCTTCTTTTAGCCCAACCTATTTCTCTTTACTAAATGGATAAAGACATAAGTACTCCAATTCCTCTCGCAAGGTGAAGAACTAGCTACCTGGAATATTAGGGGAAGCCCATTAAATCAATTAAAAATTTAAAAATAAAAACTAAAATGAACCCCAAAGAACCTGATTTTGGGGTTCCAAGTACCCATCATCACGGTTCTTTGTACCCGTTAAGACAAAAGAACCCAATTTTTTCTAATGAAGAACTTGGTTCTTCATTGAAGAACCCTGTTCTTATGGGTTCTTTTAAAAATAACCTGTACTTGAATCCAGTACGGTTCAAGAACCCCACCTTCGGGTTCGCGAACCTGTGGAACATAGCCCAGTATGCAACCTCTGCGTACATCATCTCATTTGGTACTTAATTTTGGAACTCCCGTGACGGTTCTTCTGAGAATTCTTAGAGCCCCACGGTGTAAGTGCCCCATTCTTCTGTGCCATAGTTCATTCAAATATTTTTCCCCACTGTTGCCTATTAGTGCCATTGGAGATTCTAGCTGTAATTCATATAGTCTGTTACTTCTAACTCCAATTTGGGCCTTCTTCGTCCAACTCGGATGTTTGACATATACTTTTTTTTCATTGAACTAAACATCATAGCCCTTGTTCTGTAACTGAGATACAGAGAGTAAGTTCATCCCCAATCCAGGCACATGTAGCACATTGGTAGCTCGAAGGCGATCCCCTGCTTCTGTTTGAAAAACTATAGTACCTCTTCCTATGGGGGTACATTTTGACTTATTTCCCATGGTGGTTTGGAAGTTCATCTGTTCTTCTTCATAGCTTGAGAAGCATTCTTGTATTCCTGTCATGTGCACAGAAGCTCCTCTATCAATATACCATACCTCAAAGGAAGTAGAACTTGCCAAGCAAACGACTTCTTCCAGTCTGGAAGCTAACACAGGATTGTCGTGATCCATTATATTCTTTGTTCTTTCCTCTTTCTTGGGAGAACTGCGTGAGTCCTTTTGAGTTGCTACTCCAGCATCATGTTCACGACTCATTGCAGATTCTCTAATCCCATTGCCTGATCTCAACTCTGATACCATTGAAAATTTCTAACATGAAATTCTACTGCAGTAACTGATTTATTTCTCCTATTAATTTCCCACAATAAGTTATTTGCAAAACCAATGTTACTTGGGAGCGGGAGCGGGAGCGGGGAGCAGGAGCGAAAACAGGAGCAGGAGCGACCATTTTCAGAAGCTCCTAGTTTGGGAGCGAATCCGGGAACGATTTTTTAAAAATATATATAT
>APFE030301868.1:164736-174956 GCA_000404065.3 Pinus taeda
AAATTAAACTAGCTAGACTAGCTAAATTACTAAGTTACTTACCTCTGCAGGCTTGCTCCTCGCTCCTCGCTCTTCAGCACTTGCTCCTTGCTCCTTTGCTCTTGCTCTTGCTCCTCAGCTCTTGTTCAATGGTTTGATAATGAAATTTTTGTATGCCCTTTGGGCTTTAAAAACATTTATTTATTTATTTATTTTTTTTAATTTAGTTTTTTTTTTTACGTCCGCGGATTTTTTTCCGCGTAACCGCTCCCGGCGTGGTTCAAATCGCTCCCTTATTTTTTTCCACCCTTATTTATATGCCTTTTTTCTTTTTATGATTTTTCTTTAATTAACTGCTCAAGGCTCAAGTGGTAAGAGCATGATGTGTGAGATATAGCAGTGAATACCCCCTTTTAAGGTAGGGCAGTTAATTGCCCACCAGGGGTTGGGACAATCATGGGTTCCTATATGATGAAGGGAGCTCATTGAGGCTGTAGGAACCAAGGTGATGGCCATGATGATGGGGTAGAGCTCATGTATTGGCTTTTGCCCACGTGCTAAATTGTGTTTGTCTCAGCCATCTTTTGCATTTTGTGGTACGTTTTCTTGTTGAATTTGGCCAATTATGCATTTACTTTCCTTTTTAGCTGCATCAACCTCCGGGGCATCATTCTAGGCGTGACATAAGGTGTGGGCAAGGGGACGGGGAGAGCTAGCCCTATGTGGACCCAGTGGAGGAATGTGGACCCAGGTGGGAGAAATGATGAATGGGGTAATAATGAATGGAAATGAGGTAATATATGCGAATGAGGGAGTGGGACCATGCAACCAAAATCAGGGATTCTCGTGAAATACCATCCATAAAGCCAAATGGTTAGTAAAAGAGATCCCATGGGACTAGAATCCAAGGTTAATATCCAAAAAGGGGTCTAGGTGACAACAGCACAAACCTAGCCCATTCTTTCCGTTGAATCACCCCATAAATCCATGCCCAGAAGTGTCCGTGATAAGCAAACTACAATACTTAATTACCAAATGACAAGGCATACCTTTAGGTTTGGGGGGCCCACCTTCAAACATACAATCATGACAGATGGGTGAGGCACCACATGGCTGGCTTAGTTGGGAGAGAAGTGGCACAACAAGCTAGCTGGGGCTGCTGATTGCCGACTGACGACCATCTTGAAGAAAAAAAATTCTCCTAGGAATCTCTCCCACAAAATGGTGGGTAACAGACCCAACTTGCCAAAGTGACTCAACAGTGCCAATGCCTAATACCGCATGGCTGGCCCCAATCTTGAGCAACAATCTGCCTTTCCATATGGTGAGAGCTTCGGTCATCCCCCATGTGTCTACCTAAGAATGAATTGGATTGCCTGTTATCTTGACCCTGCTCACTGAGAAGTGGAGTATACCACCACCCTATTGGATCCCTGGATCCCATAACTATACTAGAGGTCCATAATTCCCAAGCCTCACTACTTGCCGCTGTGATATGCTACTAGCTGTTGGGACCCCTCTGTGCCTCGTCTCTAACTCCTCCATGTATCCAATAGGTGGGCACTGAGCGTGAAGAACCTATGCTGCGAATGACTAATTGCTCTGCACCTTCCAAATCACACAACAAGATTTGCTACCCCAACTCCTAATGATGTGCCTAGGTACTGCTGGAAGCCTAGGCATCATCCTGCCAACAAGGACTACCATCCCTTGTACCTCACGATCATCTAACGCCTTGAGCTGTCCAACTGAAAGAGCACCATCCAACTCCCTCTCGGTCACCTCCCTAAGTGTGAGCCCAGGGGTGGAACATATGCTACCTTGTCAATAAACCACACCATCCTTAATCCATCAACTCGTGCACCTACCAAGTGTCTCAATTAGAGAGTCTCCTCCCTACCCATGACATGCGATGTCTCATCCAACTGCCAAGGGTGAGCCTCCCATGTCCGGCTACCTGAGCGGAGAGCATCAAGGAGAAACAACCAAATGCTCTGCGGCTGTAATCAACACTAGAGGATGATGGGTGGGTAGGTCCCCAAGGGTATGGTCAAGAGTCTGCTGGGATGTTGAACAGTAATCCTATGAACATCGCTCTTTCTGCCTTGAACCCGCTGATAATCCAATCAAAGACCTGTCTTCACTAAACATTGTGTCCCTAGACGTTCAACAATGTCCTCATCAATCTTGGGGGAGCTGCACCTAATGGTGCATGTAATGTCTCGGTCCATAAGCTTCCTTGGAAGCAACGCTCCAATAACCTGTTGAGCCACATCATATGCCACTAAATACAACCAAGCATCCCTGTACACCTTGACTTGCCACTGTACACTGCGACCTGACCTTATACGGCACTGGATTATCTTGTTTGTTGCTGTATCACCTTGTATCATCGAGTGTCCCATATGCACCAATACATCCATCACTCCACTAACAAACGCAATGTGGTGTTAGTCGCTACCCCCACTCCATTGTGTAAATCCATTCATTGTGGCAAACTACCATGCACCTCCGTGCTTACCTGCAACCCACTGCGCTCCTACTCGCCACTGAATGCCATGATCTAAAGCTGAGACAGTACGCGTTGGCCAGCGACCTACTGGTATCGCCACCTCGTGTCGCATCACCACTCCCTTTGATGTGTGGGCCTCGCCTCCAAATCCTCCCTGAGAGACACGAGAGGTGAATCCCCATATGTGCCAGTGGTGATGCCACCACTGTGTTGCTCCTATATGACCACTGTGTCCCACATAACTGGGGAGAACCCTCGGCTCCATACAGGATGTTGTCTGGTGGCCTACCAATTCCACCTCCTCCGATTAACTCCTCCTAGAGTATGTTGATCATCCTGTGATCCCATGTGCAACCATCATACCAAGACAACCCAAGGAGTTTGTCCATAAACTGGTTGGCCACTGGTGCTGACCGAAACTCCCCTACTGAATGTGTGTGCTCAATAGCTAGGTCAACTACACCACCAAGGTCATAGTCAATTGGCATATCCAGGAAATGATAGGTAGTCTCACCTGGATCCCAATGCCAGTCTCGGCTCCTGGTATCCCCAATGCCTGAAAACTCCTGCTGAGCTTCACGCTGGTCCACTACCATCTCCATAGCCCACTACACTGGGTACAAACTCAGAATTTCTCGCCATCCAACGACAAGAGAGGGATCGAATATACGAACTCCCGTATGCAAGACAAGCCCTCCATCCTGTGAATGTTGCACCCTACACAACTCATGTTGCCTCATCTCATTAGCTTGTTCAACACATAAAATATGTCAAGGTGACTTTGCCTCTCCCTCTCCAATGTGTGGAGGCAACCTACTGACGCTACAAGCCCCATCTATGTGTTGATTTAGGGTAGCATCGGATGTGCTCTAGCCATGAAAATTGGTGTAGAGGCTATAGCACATGAGATTTCCAAGACCCAGAAATGGTTTGGGCAGATTCTAACCGGTTTGGGAGATATTAAAATAATTAATATTTTTAATGGAGTTCCTAAGTCTAAACTTAGGAAAAATAAAATATTAATGGGTATTAATATAAAACTGGGTTAGAAGGTTCCAAAAGTCCTGGATCAAGCCGAATCTAATCTTAGCCATTGATTAGAGATTTAATCTCGGTCGTTGAATGACCAACAGGAAAAGTATAAGAAGAGGCTTGAGGGTCAGTTGGAGAACACACTGAGGGAAACCAGTCAATTCGATTTCCAAAGCGGGGTTAGCTGAGAAATTCAAACTAGTGGTCTGGGGAGCAGCAAGAGGCAGCTAGTACGGAACAAAGAGTCGGGATCAACACCACATGGCCAGCGCAGAGGTTGGAGAGGTAGACGTAGGGGCAGCAGACTGCGCAGTCACTTGAAGGTCTGTGTGGGTGATTCAGAGAAGCCTAGTGCCGATGTAGAGAGGCAGGAGCTGACATAGTAGGTCTGGGAACTGTGTAGAGGCCAATAAGCCTGACGCTGAGGTTGGGAGAAGTGCTGGAGAATTTGTTCTCTGTTGGGTAAGCCAGTGTGGCACCCAGTTGTACTGAAGAATTGCTGAATAATAAAATCCTCCTATGTTGCAATGATTTTCTCGCATTGGGTTTTTCCGGGGACGTTTGTCCAAAATATATGTGTTGATTCTTGTGCATATGTTTGTTTCTATATTATGGTGTGATATCTGCAACATAATTTATTTTAATGTTTACTGAAGGGTTTTTCGTAAATAACTTATTGGAAAATAAGTAGGTAAATTAAATCAATTGTTGCAATAATAGAATTTTCACATGGTATCAGAGCAAGTAATCAAAGACAAGAAGGGAAAATCAATTTGGGTCGAGACCATGATGCAGAGGCATCTACGTCAGGAGACTCGCACAGATTTTCAGAAAATTGCACAAGAGACAGTGACTTCGATTTCTCTATGTTGGCTTCCAGGTTGGAGGAAGAAGTGGCTTATGTGACTAGCTCTGCATCATCAAAAGTATGGTATATAGACAGTGGAGCCTCTTGGCATATGACGGGAATCCGGGAATGTTTCTCAGATTATCGGGAGGAGAGGATGAACTTTTAGATCACCATGGGAACAAGGCAAAGTGTACTCCAATAGGGAGGGGTACCATAGTTTTTCAAACAGAAACGGGAGAGCAGTTCTATGCTACTAATGTTCTGCATGTACTAGGATTGGGGATGAATTTACTTTCCATGTCGCAACTTCAAGGCAAAGGCTATGACGTTTTCTTCATCAAGGAGAAAGTATACGTCAAACACCCAAGTTGGAAAAAGAATGTGCAGATCGGGATCAAAAGTAACAGGTTGTACAGACTACAACTAGAATCACCAATGATACTAATTGGCAGTCATGGAGATAAGGATTTGAACGAACTATGGCATAGAAGAATGGGACATTTGTATCATGGGGCTTTGGGAATTCTCAGAAACACTATAACAAGAGTTCCAGATCTTAGTACAAAACGAGATGATGTATGCAGAGGATGTGCTCTGGGAAAGTATGCTAAAGCAACATCTCCTAGAAGTAAGAATAGGGCTAAGAGTATACTAGGATTGATACACTCAGATATTTGCGGACCTATGTCCACTAAAGCTCTTAGTGGTGCCGAGTACTTCCTTATCGTCATTGATGACCACTCAAGGAAAACTTGGATTTATTTTCTAAAAACCAAGGATGAGGTTTTCTGTCATTTCAAAGAGTTCAAGGCTTTGGTGGAGAATCTAACTAGGAAGAAAATAAAATTTTTGCGCTCAGATAATGGTGGGGTTTATGTTAAGGACTTCACTGATTTTTGCGCTAAGGTGGGCATCAGAAGAGAGTCGAAAACTCCTTACAATCCAGAGCAGAATGGAGTAGCAGAAAGGAAGAATAGGACTATTGTAGAAGCAGCTAGGGCCATGATGTATGATCGGGATATGCCAAAATTCCTGTGGGCAGAAGCATGCAACACAACAGTCTATGTTCAGAATAGGACTCCTCATCGGGCATTAGGCAAGATTACTTCAAAGAAAGTTTTCACAGGGAAGACACCTGAAGTCAATCATTTTAGGATATTTGGGAGCTTAGCATATTGCCGCGTACTCGAGGAAAAGAGGAAGAAGCTATATCAAACTATAGAGAAAGGATATCTAGTGGGATATAGCGAGAACGCTAAGGCATACAAAATCTATCTTCCAGGGAGCAGGAAGGTAGTAGTTCGACGAGATGTGAAGTACATGGAGGACATGGCTTTCAGAAAATCTCGAAAAATGCCTTTTGAGGAGCAATCAAAAGAGGAGCCATTGGTCAAACCTCTTCAACCAACGGAAGTAAAGAATTTTTCCTCGTGTCAGGAAGAATCTCAGGATGAGGAGGAGATAATAGAAGCACTCGCTCGTAGAGGAAGAATGAGCAGGGAACTTCGTCAGATTCTGCAAGATGCAAAGGACTTCATCAGTGTGCCAAGGAACAATAAAGGGAGTGAAAATAACCAGATAGATATTTGGCATTAGTAGCTCAGGATGGGGAGCCTGCCAGTTTTCAGGAGGCAGGTCAACATCAGGTTTGGCTGGATGCGATGGTGGAGGAGTATAACTCCATAATGGTGAACGATGTCTGGGAGGTAGTGCCAAGGCCTCAAGATAGATCAGTGGTAGGTTCGAGATGGATCTACAAGATTAAATACATTGCATACGACAGTGTTGAGAAATACAAAGCCAAGTTTGTGGCTAAGGGGTATGCTCAAAAGGAAGGAATTGACTACGAAGAGACCTTCGCCTAGGTAGCCAAGTATACATCTATTAGAACCATGATATCTCTTGCAGCACAGATGGGGTGGGAAATTCATCAGATGGATGTCAAAATGGCATTTCTGAACGGGGTGATAGAAGAGGAGGTATACATTGAACAACTAGAGGGCTTTGAGGCACATGAGAAAAAGTCTCATGTATGCAGATTGAAGAAAGCCTTGTATGGGCTCAAACATGCACCTAGAGCATGGTATGGTCGAATCGATGGCTACTTGTAGAAGATGGTATTTGTCAAGAGTGACGTAGACCCAAATCTCTACTATCTGGTTGTAGAGAATGAGCCTCTAATCTTAGTATTGTGTGTGGATGATGTCTTTTTGACAGGATCATCCAAGCTCATCGGGGACTGCAAGAAGAATCTAGCCACAAAATTTGATATGAAGGATTTGGGACGAATGCATTATTTCCTAGGGTTGGAAGTTTGGCAGAAAAAGGGGGAGATCTTCCTTGGGCAAGGGAGATATGCTATAGAAACCCTGAAGAGATTCAGGGTGGAGGACTGTAGACCCATGGCTACTCCAATGATCACCAATTGGAAGAATATTGATGCATCAGAAGACAAGGATGTTGATCCCACCTTATACAGACAACTCATAGGGTCCCTGATGTATTTGGTCAATACCAGGCCTGACATTTGTTACGCTGTCAACACCCTCAGTTAGTTCATGGTGGAACCAAAGAGGGCGCATTGGGTAGCAACCAAACATGTTCTCAGATATATATAGGGAACAGTCGATTATGGACTCCTGTACACTAGGAGTAAGGATATAAGATTGAGTGAATTTACTGATGCAGATTGGGCGGGAAGTTCACTGGATCAGAAAAGTACCTCTGGGTATTGTTTCAACATTGGATCAGGAATGACCTCTTGGTGCAGTGGGAAACATAAATTCATGGCTCTGATCTTAGTAGAGGCAGAATATATGGCGCAAGCATAGCTTCGTGTGAGGCCATATGGCTTAGAAAACTGCTTGTGAACCTATTGAAAAGAAAGATGGAGGCCACTGAGATCATGTGTGATAACCAGAGTTGCATCAAGCTCTTTGAGAATCTAGTATTTCATGATCGGTCAAAGCATATTGATATCTGGTGTCACTTTGTCAGAGACTGTGTCCAACGAGGCGCCGTACAGTTGAGCTACACTCCTACAGGAGAACAGGTGGCAGACATCTTTACCAAGGCCCTTGGAAGAACCAAGTTTGATTATTTTAGGGAGAAGATGGGGATGATAAAGAATCCATTTCAGTAGCAGAAATGGGTATGATGTCGTAGTGCAGTAATAGTCAGCAGTAACACGATGCAACATGATGAGGAGTTTGCAGTGTAGATGTACTGTTGGGAAGAAGGACCAACAACAACACGGATGCAGAGGGAGTTGCAATGCAGATGTAGTGTTGGGAAAATGGACTCGTAGCAACACGGATGCAGAGGGAGCTGCAGTATAGATGTAGGAGTGGCAGTGATAGAGCCATGGGCAGCAGTACAGGATGCAACAGTTCAAAGGATATTGGGCAGGGAGGCTTAGCATTAGCACGGGTACCGATTCTGTATGATCAGAGTAATGCTCAGTGTGGAGTATTACTAGAGCACAATCCTCGCTAAAAGGGAGTGTTGATTTGGGGTAGCATCAGATGTTCTCTAGCCATGAAAATTGGTGGAGAGGCTAAAGCACATGAGATCTCCAAAACCCAGAAATGGTTTGGGTAGATTCTAACCGGTTTGGGAGATATTAAAATAATTAATATTTTTAATGGATTACCTAAGTCTAAATTTAGGAAAAATAAAATATTAATGGGTATTAATATAAAACTGGGTTAGAAGGTTCCAAAAGTCATGGATCAAGCCAAATCTAATCTTAGCATTTGATTAGAGATTTAATCTCGGCCGTTGAAGGACCAACAGGAAAAGTATAAGAAGAGGCTTGAGGGTCAGTTGGAGAACACAGTGAGGGAGACTAGTCAGTTCGATTTTTGGAGCGGGGTTAGTTGAGAAATTCGAACTAGTGGTCTGGGGAGCAGCAGGAGGCAGCGGGTACGAAACAGAGAGTCGGGATCAACACCAGAAGACCAGCGCAGATGTTGGAGAGGCAGACGTAGAGGCAGTACACTGCGCAGTCACTAGAAGGCCTATGTGGGTGACGCAGAGAGGCAGAAGCTGACGCAGTAGGCCTGGGAACTGCGTAGAGGCCAATAAGCTTGACGTTGAGGTTGGGAGAAGCGCTGGAGAATTTGTTCTCTGTTGGGTAAGCCAGTTTGGCACCCAGTTGTATTGAAGAATTGATGAATAATAAAATCCTCCTATGCTGCACTGGTTTTCCTACATTGGGTTTTTCCGCAGACATTTGTCCAAAATATTTGTGTTGATTCTTGTGCATATGTTTGTTTCTTTATTATGGTGTGATGTTTACTGTTAGCTCCGCTACATACTTCGATATTTCAAGGGTCAAATACAGGTTTGGCCGTGTTGGTTATGCTCACAAAGGCTTGCATCAGTGATTCTTCTCCTGCTCCTTCACTTCGTTCACACTCTCATAACCCCCACTATCTTTGTTCTTTCCTCCAAAACCCGAGATAAACCCTGTTCCTCCAAGCCTTGAGCGCAAAGCTTAAGTCCCCGCAAAACCATATTCATGTGACCTCGTGCTCCCATAGTCCATCACCACCTTTTAATCGCAGCCGTTAATCGCCGCATCTTGATCTAACGGTCCCCGCTGCATTCAATGAACGATCCGCCCGTTTATTTCTTCCACCATCCGATCATCCTTGCCGTGATCGGATGACATTCGCTCCTCCCGCGTCCGTGAGTTAACAACCCGTTAGCTCACGATCGAAAGCGGTTTCATTCTGCCCCCACCGCCACGCATCACCCTCTGAATGGAATCGCGCAGCCTTGTACGCTTACCGCTCGGTGCCCAAAAGCAGTGCGACCAAAACAGCTTACCGCCCGTCTGTCGTTCCCGCTCGTTAACCCCCTGTGCGTCTCCTCCGCCTGATGACCATTGGATCTGCCCACCCGAGATCCAACGGCTCTCGATCCCTTTCCTCCCGACACCTCCTGTCGAGCGATCTCTGTCATTTATTCGTTTGATCCAACGACTGATGTCTCTCCTCCACCCTGCTCGTACGTCCGCCATGCACTCCTCTCACCCTGACCATTCCATACTCCCGAAAGGACGAAGGTGGCCTGTTACCAGTACACGGCACATTAGTTCCTCAACAACCATCTCCAACAAACAGGATGGCCGAGAAGGAAAAGAATGTGCCTCGAACAGATCAGCGCATTTAATAGTTATGGAACTTCTTCCATAGTACATACGACACTCCACCTGCCCGAGAAGGACAACAAAACACTTGAGAAGATCGAATTTGTTCACTGAAGCAGGCAAATTACACTAGAAACTCCATCAGGCAGTTAAAGTGGTTGGTGGTCAATTGTGACCCCTCCATACTTAGAATGGCCGAGTGCCTTTGTAATCCAAATTCTATATATACCCAGAAACAAGATGTAATCAGGGTTGATGGTTGTTGTTTTGATGTAAGGTTCAACTTCTGGAGACTGTAACTGCTTTGATACTTGCAGCGTTTCGTCTTTATTTTAAGCTAATACAAGCTTCTTTTGCTGTTAATTGCTCACTTTCCATTTCTATTCTGTTCTAGGTTGTGCCTGTTATGCAATTTCCTGAACTCTTGATGTTTAGCATTAGAGCAGCGGTCATCCTACCTATGTGTTAAAATCTTGTATACATCAGTGAAGGTGTTATTTAGGTTTCTTTTCACTTAATGTCAGAGAGCTGTCATCCTGTCTGTGCATTAGGGAATAGATTTGCATACCTCTTTACTAGTTGCAGCCGGCCATCACAGGGTCCTGTGCATCTGTTGGTGTGGTCAGTATTCTCCATATTCACCCAATCCTTAAACTATGAGTAATTGGTGGTCTAAAGCAGTGTTGCACGAA
>APFE030301868.1:177908-212689 GCA_000404065.3 Pinus taeda
TTGGATTTCATATGGAGAAACTAGAATTTTAGATTTCACTCAAAATTCAGCAGACTTAATGGTTTTCAGGATTTCATGGTTTGGGGAACAATAAATGCAATCGAAGCTCCAAATAATGAGCAAAACTCCTGATCTAGATCCCATTGTGTTGGACGATATTGATCTAACATCAAAATGGGTGGAGGAGACTGAAGAATCTGTGTTTGAGGCTGATTTTGATATCGACATGGCTTTAGCGGGGGATGATGCAGATTATGTGGTGCCATCAAAACTAGGATCAGTAGCGGCATCAAGGAAAGGCAAAGAACCAATGGAAAGCACTAGTCATGCAGGTCGACAAACTTGTGCTTCCATTAGGTCCACTTCTATTGTCATTGGTGGCATTGATTTTGAGGTTGCAGATCAGGCTGAGGCATCCTCAGACTTTGAACCAAATGATGTCTATGTAGCTCTTGATGATGATCCTATGTCTAGTAGTGGTGATGAACTTGATGATTGATCATGTGTACACTGTAGACTTGTAGTAGGCCAATGGCGTCATAGCTTGCAGCATTGTTTTTGGACTTTATAGGCCATTCAGAGCCTCATTTCTTATGTATTTTGCTATTTTATCGATGATATGTATTGTACTTGGTGCCATTTTGATATATTCACCTTTACATGGTATATAAATGAGCAAACTTTGCATATTTTGTCTCTATTGGCTTGGAATCATGGTTTTAAATCTTAAAATAGTTTTGTTTCATTAAAAATTAATTATTTAATGTATTTTTTTAAAACCGGTTTGTTTAGACCAAACCAGTCCCGGTTAGACCGGTTCCGGTCGGTAAACCGGTTCATTAGGTGGACCGGCCCGATCACCGGTTCCGGTTTTAAAAACATTAGTTCACGCATGTCCGGAGTCAAGCAAAGTAGGAGTGGTTATCTGGCTTGAACAAGCATCATTCCTTCCATTCATCCATCTGCAACATTAAGTTGAATTAGTAATGTCCCGAGCATCTCCGAGCTACAACCTAGGAGAGTTTCTTGGGGAGATAACATCTACAATAGAATTTATTTTAATGTTTACTGAAGGGCTTTTCGTAAATAACTTATTGGCAAATAAGTAGGTAAAATAAATCAATTGTTGCAGTAATGGAATTTTCACACTATGTATGTCTGAAGAGGGTTGCTCTGATGCTCTAATGTGCACTCCAGTTGTACCATTAGGCAATCCAACTGTTCCCCAACGCGAGTCAGTGTGGCCGCTGACTTGGCACAAACTGCTCTCATGCCCTCCATCTTCTCGTTTTGCTGCAGAATGGCCCCTTGCACTGTCGTGGCCTTCTCTCTTAATGTTAGAAGGTCAGCTTGGAACTGATGAAACTACCGTGGGCATTTATCTCCTATAAACTCGGTCATAGCTCTAGATACCTCGACAACTATCGACATCTCATCCACGGGTGGCACCTCCTCAACAGATGGATCTATCGGTGTAGGCTCTATCCTCTCGACCAAGGTGTCAACTAGGGCTGTGAAAGAGGTCTCTAACAATGGTGACTCATGTGCCACATTGGGTATATTGATGTGCTCCTCTCCATCCTCTAGGTCCTCAACATCATGCTCAACCTTCTCCTCAGGCTCTGGATATCTAAAGCTAGGTCTCCACCAGCAAAAGCGACCTTGGTCTCACCCTCTAACTATCCCTGTCCTGCCTGCTCCTTTTCAGGAGATCTGATACCCTGATTCTAGCGACTTTCCCCACATGATGTAGATGGCTGCACCCCCACGTCCTGCACACCTCCAGTGCTTCTATTGTAAGGGTGAGGATGGGTCTGGTCTATCACGCTCCTCAATTGGGCCAACCTCTCATCGTTCCAACAGATTCCACCCCAGAATTTCTGCATACTGAATTTCCCTTAAGCCATGGGTTTGTCTATTGTTTCACTGGTCACTGTGCATTCATACCCAAATCTCCCATGTTCTTGTTGGCTACCCACAGCTGGGCCAAGATCAAGGCTCTGATACCACTGTAATGTTCCTAATGGAATTATGCAATGAATAACTGAAGCATCAACTAGAAAACGACCAAAAAGCTTTACACACAAGGCACCAAAACACCCAATACAAGTTTTAGAACAACAACTGAGCCATTTTCTTAAAAATCTGGAATAAATGGGAGTACAATAACAAGGAACAAGTGCACCTAGGCTTGCATAAGCAACTTGAAGCAAACCCCCAAGGTGAGAAAAATGCCCCAATGGGTAGAAATGTTGACCCCAAACTTCCTCTGTGCTGCCTAGAAATTGCGCCACTGCTGCTATCTAAAAATGGTTGGAATCCCTTGTTGGGATGCCCAGATTGGTTTGAAATTGTTGTTGTAGCTTCCTCTTAATTTTTCCCTCAGGATTCAGAAAGGAATCAGTTGCAATCCTTCACGCCAGGAAAACCACAAAATGGAGCAAATTACCAACAACTGTTGGTTGGAAAGAGACAACTATTTGAGCCCACCGGAGTGCTCAGAAAATTCAACCAAATTAATATTGGCCTCTCCTCAACAAGCCTAGAAAAACCTAGAAAGGGTTGGGCCTAATTCCAACCTTCCAAAATCACGCCCAATTTGTGTGAGCTACAGTTGGGTAATTCGTACTGCTTGAAAAATAGTTGCCAAATCCCCCCAAAATTAACTGAGAATACCTCTAAGAATTATCCTTATGCCCCCTTGTAAATCTTCAGTCCCAACTCTAGTTCAAGCCCACCACAACCAACATGCTCCTCTAATGACCGCACAGTCCTAGCCAAACCACTTCTACGCTGGCCCAGGAAGAAGAATTTCGGCTTGTATGTAATACACTCAGCCAACCCTTCAAACCACTACAAAATCGCTACTAGGTGCCAAGAGAATATGCCTCTAAATTCCTGGAACCCACACTATCATGAAGCTCACTTCCCACAACAGTGCATGGTCCTTTACTACGCCCAACCTGCTCCTTAATAGCTCAAATTTCCTCGTGAAATCCCTCCAGAACAACTCAAGAATGTAGCAAAGCTCCCCAAAATCTTGTTGTTTTGCCATTGCGGATTTCCCAGAAAGCATGCTCATTTATGAGGTCCCTATTTTGGGTTTCCAAGTTCCATACTGCTGATCCTTAGGGGGGGTCTTTGTACCATAGTATATCCTCTGTTCTCTCGGGCATATTATATTTTCTTGTCCATATTTGTTTCCATAGATCCCTTCCTCCTCCTAACCATCTCCACCATTGTTTTGTGCCCTAGGGTGGCACTCAAAGTCCACCGAAGTAGGAGTTGAGATCTCCCCTCGGAAATCTCGTGTGCTAAACAAAAGATGCCAATTGCTTCCCCCACCCTTCTATTTATAATTGTTGCCTCGCCTTTCCTTGTGGGTCCCTCCAAATATTTTGACCTCCCTTCACAAAATCGTTTTTTCCTCCAAGGGGTGCGTATTCCTTGACGGGTGGTCCCCACATTCCAACAACTCCACAATTTTTCCCCTTTTTCTAAAGTGGGGCCTCCTGTTTACCCAAAACTCAAATCTTCCTTTGTTTTCTCCATTTTCCTAAGTTGCAGGTCAAAATATCCCCCCAATTGCCTAAATTACAAAAACGGAAATTATTCTTAACAAAATTAATTAATTTGGGGACATTACAGAATTCACCAAGGGGAGATGGATACTCGCCCAATCTCACTGAATCACTTGAGGGCTTCCGTCCTAGGGCTACAATGAAGTGGAGAACCAGGTTCTCAAACATCTCATACAAGACAATGCTCAAATCCAAGATGCCCCCCATGGCCTCCTCTTTTTATAAATCTGATGGACCCCTCTAGAACCTCCTATTTTATTATTATTTTAATCATGGAGCACTTTTCCTTCTTTTTATTTCAATTAAAATATTCATTTTAATATGGGAAAAGGGTAAATTGGCTACCATGCCTTCTCAGGTTACTGAAAATCACTTCTAACTATCCCATCCTATAGATCTCCTCGTCCTGGTTCCAACGAACTATTACACTAAAGTGTTCCATCAAGTATTCCTCTTGGAACACCACCTTAAGCGTAATTAATTGAGTTAGGCTCGATAATAACCTTGTTTTTCAAAAGATGTCTGAATGCAACGGAATGAAAGGCAAGTTGTGCAGATGATGGAGCACACCAAGCAAATGCCATAGGAACCCATATAAACTCCTCAAAACCCCATGAAACATCTCCAAAAGCCCTTGGGTCCGCTGATGACGTAAACTTGCACTTGTGACTTGTCTGCCTCAAACCCTGAAAGTCCATCCTAACCATGCCATGAGGAACACCAAAAGAAGGAACATCAGATAGTAGCAGAGCTACCTGCTTGTAGAATCATTCTAGCATGTAGATTAATGACAATTTGTTTATAGCTATTGATCACCCTTGTGCCTATTGTGACATCATTGCCCTGGTACCCATGTTCAAGCTTCACATTGCTACTTTTTTCGGATGTGTATTCTATCTGCCTTGTACTTTGTATTATCATATTTCAGCTAATAAGGCCATCAATGGTGTTGTCTCCATTTCTGCTTGCTTCCTTACATGTGTTTAATCAACTCGAGAATTCTAGATGGTATGTATGGACTATATTTTGCATTGATGGGGCTAAACATGAAGATTGTCTCACATAAATTAAAAGATTTTTGTTACTCCTTACTGTTTTGACTTGTATAGGAGAAAAGCCAACAGAGTTAATCATATTGGTTTTATATAAAACAATTAAAATGAGTAAAAGTACCCTGCAAATCCTTGTCACAAAATCAATTAAACACATACAATTTTGGAAAATTGAGAAGCCCCACTGAGTAAAGGTGTGGGCATGTCACCATTGTTTTAGGGCTGGTGACACTGTAGATCACATTAATATCTCTTTTAATTAATATTAATTTGACTTTCAGTAAGACATGGTCAGACACTTTCCTTTTACAATTTAACAATAAAATTTAAATGGAGGATCATGTGGATGACGATGGGATCTAAGCCCCAGATCAAAAATGGGATGGAGAAGGCAGATAACTGTCAATTTCATATTAATAAGCATGAAAGATAAACTAACCAGAAACTAAATAGGACATATTGCAATAGGAAGGTTGGAGCAGGGTTGGCAGGGGATGCAAAGATGAAAGTGAATAACCAATATAGTGATGATGTACTGTTGGCATTAAGAAGCATGGTGGATAGACTATTAAGAACTTAAATAGTCGACAATACAATGAGCAGATTCTAGCAAGGTGGACTATGCAGATGAAGATGAATGCAGATGCCGAGTACCGTTGAGGAAGGCATGTTGAAATGACTGGAAATAGGAAGCTGATAGTTGGAGATAATTTAGTTGTTTGATTGGAAAAGTGGTAAATTGCATGGTTGTGAGAGGCTGCTAATACAGGCACAAAAGAAGTTTATGGTGTGGAAGGTTGAATAATGGAGAATGTGTTTAAAAATGGTGTTGAGGACATGAATAAGTGAGTTGCATCACAGCAACACTCAAAAAGGATCTAGTGTAGGACACTTGAAAATCATACAAAATAGGAGCAAACATTCTAATTTAGAAAATGTTCTTCAAATCTTTTACAGTGAGAAACACCCAACTAAATGCTCACACTGAATTGAAAGTACCTTGATTCACTGTCCAAATAATTAAGACTTACTATAGACAGAAGACTTTTTAGTATACACTACTAATCTCCTATACTTAAATAGTGTCCCTTATAGAATTATATGTTATTGATTGTTTCTATTTTGTTCTTCTGGAAAGTATCATTTTTTTTAGTCCACTCCGGAGTGTTGTGTCTTATTTAATTAAATGTAATTAGGTAGGTGAGATGCTTGTTATCATAATCCATGACGAATTGAGTTATCTCCTCTTTTATCTTTACCCTTTTCTTATTTTGTATTCATTTTTAACTCGTGATAACTGTTTCTAGTGATCTATTTGTGGTTTTTTTCATCTTTGATTATAGCTATGGGATATAAACATGGAGTCCGGTCCAGTTGCAAATTTCAAGATTCATGAACATCTGCGACCTAAGGTCAGTGATCTTCTATACTCTACCTGTTATTGATTTTTCTGACATATTCCATATTACTCACTGCTAACACCTTTCTTTAAAATACGTAACTTCCATTAGTCTCATCATCAGTGAGACAAATGAATTTCACAGTTTGATTCAATGAAGTGTCATACTGTTGCTGGAGAAGTACATTGTTACTCAAAAATTAAACTTTTAAATAAGGAGCTGTATCAAATATCCCAAGTTTCTTTGGTATCTACAAGAATGAACAAATTATACTGAATGATCAAACGTTGTGACAAAGTTGAAAATCCAAAGTGAAAAATAGTTTAAAGTTTTAAATATCATAGATGATGGACTATGGCATAAATGATAAATGACAAACTCCATTTTAGCTCATGAGTGGGATGACCCTGCCCTTCATTCAACCAAGGTCCTCATCTCAGAAATAATAGGTGAAGTAGTGTTACATGGGGATGTTTTCCGAAGGGTAGGGTGCACTCTCCCCACACTCTCAAGTAATAGGTGTTCGAGTGGGGACATTTCCTCAAGTGCCCTTTTGTGGGGGATGCAAAGGAATGCACATGGGGATGCCCATAAATACCTTGAAAAAATGGGCCACCCAAAAAATAGGTACCATGGAGAGGAAAAAAGAGAAACAATTAGGAATTAAAAAAAAAAATCCCAGCCCTAAGGCATCTACCCTTGAAACTCTAATTAGATTTCATATAAACCTCTTTACACTCTCACAAACTCACATTTACATTTATATTTTTCATATCTTTACACATTTAAAGTTTAGTGTTTTGGGCAGGGTCCCTTGTGTTGAGGATCCCAATGCCCTCTGTGATGTTTCCTAAAATTTGTGGCAGTGGGGGTGCCTCCACACATCTCTTGGATGCATTTCCACATTTGTGGATCCCCACTTCTATAAAACTTGGTGGAACATTAAGGTGAAGATGATGTTGTAGATCATAACAACCCTTGTAACATTCCCTTTCTTTTTGCGGGGTGTGGGGGGTGAGTGCTTCCACACATTCCTTGGATGCATTTCCACATTCATAAAAATTGGTGAAGCATTGAGGTGAAGATTGTTCAAATTCTTTTGATAATGCATGCCCTATCTCGCTTATGTCCACCTCCATTCTTTGGATTGATTGTCATTTGTCCCTATTATTGGCGCCCTCTTATCCTCATCTTTAAGTAAGGGCCTAGAAACTTTTTCCCTCAAGTGGTTGATGCAATAAAGATAAAAGAATGTATAGCCACAAGTGAAAGAAAATGTAAAATGCGAAAGATGGTTGGGAGAAATTAAAATGCGTGGACAAAAGACTAGCTTTAGCTCTACCCCATTCGTCAGCCATCACCCAATTCATAGCATATCATGCTATATCTAAACAAATGGAACTCATGAATGTCCCAACCTTGGTGAGCAATAAACTGCTACATCTTTAAGGGTTATTGTGATGTCCCCTCCACTTAAATTCACCTAGCAGCTACACCAATTTTCCAATTTTGTCTACGTTATATCAATTTTGGCTCAACTTAGGATAAGTGGGTGGAAAAGGGAGAATTACTTCATTTTGTGAGAGAAAGCATAACCAAACCATAGAAAAAGGGAAATATTAAAATGCTAGTGGGAATGGGGGATCACCCAAAAAGGGGAATTCGCACCCCTTAAGCTAGTGCACACTTGTGGGAGGAGAAGAAAAGGGAGGCAAAGCAAATTGAAGGAGAGAGAAGGAAAGTGGGGCCAGCAAGTATAAGTATGAGTAGAGATCCTCCATTTGGGCTTCTTGATCATTTTTACATTGTATGTATTGTTCTCTTGAGTTGTTCAGCCAAGACTACATAGTGCTTCTTAGCACACGGGGTTTTCATGAGAAAATGTCACCCTACCTTTAGTGGACTTCGAATGCTAGCCCTAGGAGATCATCTACGCTACATTGGGAAGTTGTTTTGAGATATTTTCAGGTGTTTTCATGGAGTTGTCTCAGCAGACTGGGCGCAATATGATAATTTGCACTTCTTGGGGGAGCTAGCTGTGGAGTAGACCTTTTGCAGGGCTTTTAGGGAGAGATTTGGACTATTATTTGCTGGAGATTTGGAGTACTAGCTAGGATTGTTTATGTGGGGATTTTGTAGTGTTATTGGCACATTTCTAGGGTCTATGCAAGCCTGCAAAAAGGCACTTCTTGAGCAGTTTGTGGGAACTAGGAGGATGGGCATTTGGGCTGATTTGAGTTGGGATTTTGCAGAGGCATCCAGTGTTGAAATATGTATCTAGGTTTGGTCTTCATAATGGCATATGTAATCATGATTTTATGTATTTGATGTAATGAGAAAAATAAATTTATTATTATTGTTCTTGAGGCATGGCTTTCATGCTCAAGAAAATTTATTTTGTAGGTCAAGCTCCCATTGAGAGCTTATATGGCTTATGAGTCATTGTCATGTATGAAAGACCCTTTTAGGGCATGTTACATATTGTAAGAAAAAGTTATTTAAGTCAAAGTCAAGTCAAAGGACCCTCCAAGACTTTGTCAAATTGCAATGAACAAGTCAGCCTAGAGATAGTTGCAAGTTAGCCTCAAATCATGGACAAGAAAGCCTATATAGTGAAGGACTCGACATCATTCAAGGACACACTTCACTCACAAGTTCGATTACAAGAAAGAAAAGGAGTACGAAGAAGAAGACACGAAGAAAGAAGAGAAAGTCGAGTTTTTGGGATTGTTTCTGGGTTAATTCTCTCCACACGTGCAAAGGAATTAGGCTTTTTGTTACTATAGAAAAGTCGAGTTGCAGAAGTGAAGTTAGGTCAGCAAAAGGAGCTATTTTGGAAGCTGAATTCTCTAGGAGAGAGAATCTACTCTAGCAAAGGAGAAAGGAACAAGATCTAGGGTTTTTACAGAAGATTTTTTTGGGCAGGTTGAAGTTGCAGAAGATTTTTCTAGGCAGGTTGAAGTTGTAGAAGAATCTGCTGGGCAGGTCGAAGTTGCGGAAGAATCTTCATGGGAGGTCGAAATTGCAAAAGAAGTTGCTGGAAGTCATAATTTGTAGAAGTTGCTAGAAGCAAGGTTTGACTTGGTCTTCGAGGGTCTTGGTCAAGGGTCTAGGTCTTGGAATTGGTTAATTGAAGATTTTATAAGAAGAATAATTCTTGTGGGTTTTCCTCTTAGTTGGAGAGGTTTTGGCCCTAGCTGATAGCCTACATACTGTGCCCTATTGTCTCATTGTTCTTTATGCTTTGGTAGCTGTTTGACGATAAAGAACAGTAATAATAATAAGTGAAAGAAGAAGGTTACGAGTGAAGTAAAAACACATCACAAGGAGTTATTAGGAAGAAAAATCACCTATCTTGCTGCCCCTAGATTTCTCAACATGGTATTAGAGCTAAGGTGACAAAGCCAAGGAAGGGTAGCTTAAAGGACACTCAAGGACCAAAGCACTAGAAGATCATCAAGAGCATCAATCATTAAGAAGGACCACTCATCTCAAAAGGCACTACAAGAACAAGGATTACATCATCATCTTGAAGGAAGTTACTAAAGAAGACCTAAAAAAACCTATTTCGTTCAAAGAAAAATTCTACACTTGAAGCATTCTTGGGAATGTTGCACAATCATCACCTTTAGACGAAGGAAATCTCAAAGACTCTACTCAAAGCAAGAAGAACTACAAATTGGACCATCTTGAAGTCTCTACATCAAAGAAAAATCAAGAAGGCATTGTCTTCATCATCAAGCAACCAAGGTGATCTCCCTCTCTTTGAAGGATCACTTTTGAAGTAAGACATCTCCATCAAGAAGTCATCTTCCACTATCAATATCATCATCAAATTCAAGAAGGAAGTGAGTTGAAGATATTTTCATCAAGGAGTATCTTCACAAGTAAGTATCCTTATGCCACATTTGTATCTATCAAAATGTCTTTTTGCAAGGAAATCAAGAAGGTGGTTGGGGCATCAAACTTTCTTGCATGGAAGAAGAGGACAGATTTGATCCTCATAGAAAATGAAGTCGTAAATCATGTTAAGAGCTCAATCACTAAACCTCCAGAGGAAGAAGCTCAAGCTTTTGCAAAGTACATGAAAGGGGAAGTTAGGGCTCAAAGGATTATCATAGAATCCATTAAACATCCCCTCATACCCTATGTATCAAAATTAGAAATATCAAAAGAAATATATGACAAACTTGTAGAATTATTCTCTGTAAGCACTGCAAGACAAGTGATCTTGTTAAGACAAGAGCTCTACAAGATGAAGATATCAAAAGAAGGAATAGCCTCATACTTTATGAGGGTGTCATAAATTAGAGACCAACTACAAGAGTTGGGATAAATAATGTCTGATAAAGAAATGACAACTATAGTACTTAATGCACTACCAGAGGGATGGGGCAACTTTACATGAAGCATCTATGGAAAGAAAGAGGCTACCCCATTCAATGAACTGTGGTCACTAGGCAAAATTGAAGAAACCAGGCTAAAGGAAAAAGGTGATGTAGGATCAAACAAACAAACACAAGCATTTGCTTCCATGGCAAAGAGAAAAGGAAACTTTGGAATATTTGGTCCTCAGAAAAGGAAGAAGAATATGGCAAAGGTTCAATGCTACGATTGTCAAGAATATGGGCACTACAAGAGAGATTGTTCCAAGCTCAAGAAAGACAACAACAAAAGAGGAAGGGAGGAAGCCCATATCACTGAAGAACTGGAAGAAGTTGAAAAGAAGTCAAAGAAGGAAGAAGTGAAAGATCTCTACTATGATTGAGACAATCTTCTTCACCAAGTTCTTTTCAGTTTTTGTATAACTATCATGGTAGGAAGCATTAGAAGCATGATAGGATGCATCATTTTAGGAGTTGGCATCATAAAAGCATACGAATGAAGCAAGAGCTCATGACATCATCAACATAAGCTAGAAAGATAGCTAAAGCAAAAGTCTATGGTAGTCATCATTAGAAGGAAGTAGCTCTTGGTAACGTCATTAGAACCATAAGTAGTACTTATGGGTAGAAGAAATTCATCTAGTGTAGAACTCATCATACATCATTCGAAAGAAGCATTTGCAAGATGAGAGGATAATCAAGATCCTCCATTGGAATCTTCATTAAAAGGTTCATCTCTTGGAAGAAGCGTCTTGCTAAGACTACCACCTTGGATGGGATTCACTATTTGGAAGAATGATGGTATGATGAAAAAGGAATGCAACGTGTCGAGATGGTTGAAATACTCTCAATCAAGGAAAGGAAGTTACTGAAGGAACTCTAGATGACCAAAACAAGAAAAGAGGTATGCATGCATATGTTTGATAAGTTAGGTCATGTCATCATATAGTTGCAGATAATTGGGATCAATACTCTACCTCATGAGTATGATCAAAAGAAAGGGTTCTCTTCTATTGGAAAGATGCATTGAAGGCATGGTTCACATATTGACTAGATGAAATCAACATAATATGTCCTCATATGAAATATGAGGTGGTCGACAAAGATGAAGGAACTATGATTGGAAGTTCTTGGGAAGCAATATGTGAATAAAGGAAAGAAGAGATCATGAAAGATGCAACTATGGTCACCTAAAAAAGGCAATCAACATCCGATGACTAGAAGAATTGGCCATGATATCTCCATGGGAAAGATATGAAGACATTGGGAAAGTCTAGAAAGAAAGAAGACCCTTGACAATTGAATATCTTGGAGATGTGTCAATATACATGCAGGATGTTGATTTTGCAACAAGCAGATGTCATGATGAAGGGTCATCACAAAAAGGTAAGTGTGAATTGATGTTCATCTTTGATTTTTTGAACAGCATTTGGATGGATTGATACAGGGCTACCAAAAGCGAGTTGTGGATGTCATCTACAACTAAGTGCTCATGTGGAAGGATGGAAGATCCTAAAACATACATGGTGTGGAAAAGGTAGTTGTATGAAGGAAAGGCAGATATGGACTAGCAGATCACTTTTCGATAAAGGGAAGGGTGACATGACTAACTTGGTTCATGAAGGAAAGTGATGGATGGACGATGCCCTACAGGACAAAGAAGAAGAAATTCATGACATCAAATAAAGGAGCTCTTCAAGAAACTGAAGGTCCCATGATCTCCACCAAAGAAGAGATAGCTACTGCTGGAAATAGGTCCATAGTTAAGAGGGAACTTGGAAGCAAGTTTTGGTTAAAACTTGGAAAGCAAGTCCCTAGCTAAGAGGGAACTTGGACAAGTCCCTGGTTGAGAGGGAGCTTGGGTACATTCCTACATAGGAATGGGTATATCCTCCCTAGTTGAGAGGGAGAGATAGGCACATCATTCTTGTCTTCACTTGGGAAGAAAGAATGGATGGTTGGGTAAGCATCTGATATCTGATACTCTTTGAAGATGTGGTAGGGCATCCAAGATAAGAGTAGTCGTAGAGGACCGATATTCTTTGAGGAATGGGAATCTAAGATAAGAATAGTCCTGAAAGGACATACCCTATGAACACCCGGGTGGGATATGTTCCTTGAGAGACAATGATGATGGTGTCTACAAATCATTGGTATCGCCAATATTATGCTTTGATCTTGTGGAGAGATAGAGTTGTTAGTCAAGGCCTTGCTATGTGACAATGCTGGTCGATATGATGCTATATAGATGGGTTACCAATCCGACTCTTCTTATGGGAATTCTTCAGATTGAAAATGTCCAAGTACCTTGTATGGATTATGATACCTCCCTAGTTAAGAGGGAGTATTGAAATATGTAACTAGGTTTGGTCTTAATAATGGCATATGTAATCATGATTTTATGTATTTTATGTAATGAGAAAAATAAATTTATTATTATTGTTCTTGAGGCATGGCTTTCATGCTCAAGAAAATTTATTTTGTAGGTCAAGCTCCCGTGGAGAACTTCTAGGGCTAATGAGTCATTGTCATGTATGAAAGACCCTTTTAGGGCATGTTACATATTGTAAGAAAAAAATATTTAAGTCAAAGTCAAGTCAAAGAACCCTCCAAGTCTCAAGACCTTGTCAAATTGCAATGAACAAATCGGCCTAGAGATAGTTGCAAGTCGGCCTCAAATCATGGCTAAGAAAGCTTATATAAGGAAAGACTCAGCATCATTCAAGGACACACTTTAGTCACAAGTTCGATCACAAGAAAGAAAAGGAGTACAAAGAAGAAGAGGACGAAGGAGGAAGAGAAAGTAGTTTTTGGGATTGTTTCTAGGCTAATTCTCTCCACATGTGTGAAGGAATTAGGGTTCTTGTTGCTATTGAAAAGGCGAGTTGCAGAAGTGAAGTTAGGTCATCAAAAGGAGCTATTTTGGTAGCCAAATTCTCTAGGAGAGAGAATTTACTCTAGCGAAAGAGAAAGGGACAAGATCTAGGGTTTCTATAGAAGATTTTTCTGGGCAGGTTGAAGTCGTAAAAAAATTTCTGGGTAGGTCGAAGTTGCGAAAGATTTTTTTGGGCAGGTCGAAGTTGCAGAAGAATCTGGTGGGCAGGTTGAAATTGCAGAAGAAGCTGCTGGAAGTCAGAATTTGCAGTAGTTGCTAGAAGCAAGGTTTGACTTGGTCTTGGAGCATCTGGGTCAAGGGTCTAGGTCTTGGAAATGGTCAATTGAAGATTCAATAAGAAGAAGAATTCTTGTGGGTTTTCCTCTCAGTTGGAGAGGTTTTGGCCCTAGTTAATAGCCTACATACTGTGTCCTGCTGTCTCATTGTTCTTTATGCTTTGGTAGTTGTTTGATGATAGAGAACATTAATATTAATAAGTGAAAGGAGAAGCTAACTAAGTTTAGTAAAAGCACATCACAAGTAGTTATTAGGAAGAGAATTCACCTATCTTGCTGGCCCTAGATTTCTCAACATTTGGATGAGTGTTACGCTCACTTTTCTTAGCATTTGGAGGGCTTGCTTGCATTATTCCATGCAGTGCGTGTTGCCAGTCTCTTTGGGCAACTCACACCAATTTGTGGGTTTTCGGGAGTCCATTCAGGTGGTCAAATCCTTTCTGGGTTTGGTGGTGCAGGTTGAGATAGGGGTTTGCCTGAGTTTCAACTATTTTGGTGCAGTTTGGAGCATTGCACAACCTTTTTTACTCATTTAGCAGTAGCAGAATTATTGGACCAACGCATGCATTCAAAGGGAGCTTGTACTCGCACTTGGACAACTGTACTACACCTGGGTTTTTGACCAGCTTGCAGTAGCAAGCCGAGGTTCCTCATTTTATCCATTGTACCTGTTGCACCCATTTTGTCACAAGTCCAAGGAAGCAATTTACAAATTGTTTCAAGGATCAGAATCATCAACCAACCACATGATATATCAGTGTAAACCCAATTTTTGCAAATTTTAATGTAAATGATGCTAGTATGACTACTTAATTATATAACAACACCTAGGTAAGCCTTTCATTTTGGCAACGAATTTCATCCTAGTAGGTTTTTTAACCTCACCGCATTATGTGTGTTTCTAAACACATATAATTGACAGAGTTTTTCCTCCAGCTTAAACCCCAAAGCTAGGGTGGAATTCATTGACAAAGTCTTAGGTGAGTCTTAGTGTTATATGGAGTCTTCGTAAAATTGGTTTGGGAATAATTTAAGCTATTTGGCTAAATTATTTTATTACAGATCACTTGCTCTACTAGATCATATTGTGCACAAAATTGGGTAATTATTTGAAGGTCTATATGTAAAGGTGTATTCCCCCTTTGAGGGCCGAATTTATAATATCTGATGTAAAAAATATTTTAGTGCATGGTCCCTCATACGTAGACACCATGGCTAAAATATTTGAGGGTGGAAAAAAATAATTAATCCGCTCTTGTGTCAATTAGTTAATTTTGTCTCGCTAGAATAAAATAAAATCCTAAGCTAAAAAATTAATTAATTTAGAGTCAAAAAATAATTTTAGAGAAATTAATTTTCTCCAAGTGGAAAATGACCAAAAAATTCATGGGTCAAATAGAAGTTATTTTTTGGAGGTCCCCGCCAAGGCAAAAATGGATTTTTTAAGAAAAAGTGAGCCCTTAGACCTTGGTGGTTAAGTCAATGTTAAAATTATTTTTGGATTAATAAAAAGTGGGTTTTATGAGAAATTTGAAATTTTACTCTAAATATTTTCGATGGTAGATATTAAAAGATGATCATATTATTATCAACGGTTAAGATTATTTTGACGGGGATCAAGCCAATTAGCCGTTATTTTCCATTTGGAGGATTTCATAGAAGTCATTTTGCTCCTCAAATTACAATGATTATGGATGTTGTAATTTTGTAACACTAGTATTGACCTATTTCTCTGCTGGGAAAGTTTGATATCATAATAAAAACACTTTGGGGTTCATTTCATGGTGTTCTTTATCCATTGATCGATGGTACGTGTTGGTTATGTGCTTTCCTATATTGTGCTAAATTTTGTATGAGCTTGTTATTTCCTTTTTTGGTGATAAGAACATTCTTTTGGTAAAATTTGGTTTTATCTTAGGTGATTTGATTCACCATATGATCTAACAAGTTTTCCTGAGAAGATATATAGAGATTTGCAGGTACACCGACCCCTGGGCCGCAAGTTCACAGAATTTGGAGAATAACCGACCTTGTTTGGGCTCTGGGAATTTTTATTTGGTTTTCTTACTTCGCTAAAGGGTGTGGCCAATATTCTAACTTTTGAAAAGCACATTGATCCATTGTCATTATTCAAAATTTATTTTCTCAAAAAAATATTTTATTTACAAGTCTTGTATATTTGTATATATTTGTAGTTTTTTTTTGTAAAATACTTTTGCAAATATACTTCTAACCCTTGTTTTGCAACTATTGGGGTTTTGGGGTTTTTTTTGAATTTTGTCTATATTGGGGTTTTTTGGGAAAAAAATTATTTCATTTGTGCAGGTGATCCTTCAAGCTGAATCTGAAATTTTGGAAGAGTTTTAAGGGTTTCTAGCCTTTGGAAAAATTCATTGGGTTTTTTAGAGGTGGATCTAAGCCTAAGAAGGCAAGATCCACCCTCTAGTTCTCCTCCAAGCTCAACGCTCAAGCAGAGGAAGAAGTCGCTCCTTTGGTGGCATTTTTGCCTAGGTTTAGCATCCAAACCCTAGATACAACCATCTTTTCCCTTGCCATCCTTTTGTAGGTCCTCCTAGAAGCCTCGATCTCCATTTTGGGGTGTCGTTTGGCCCTCTAGAGGCCTCAGCCTCCTAGTGGCAACCCTTAGGGCTAGGTTGTAGCCCCTAAGGGGCCTCTTCCCTTAGCTGCAAGCCTAGAAAGGCTTGCAACCCCATTTCTAGGGATTCTTATCCCTGGCCGCAGGCATTAAGGGCCTCCTATTGCCCTTCGCTAGGCTTCTTCCCTGCCGCTACCTCCTTCCCCCTTGCTATGGTTCCTCTCCCTCTTGGCAGCCTCCTTTCCCTTGACGATAGGCCCTAGAGGCCTAATTTTCCTAGCCGCAAGCCTTCTTTTCCCTTGGTCGTTGTCTCTTCTTGGCCTTCCAACCCTCATCGCAGCCTTATCCTTGCCTCTTCTCCTCTTTGATTTGGTTATCATTTGATTTTTTTTTCCTCGAATTCTTGGTGTTTTGCAGATATTTTGGGCTTTTGTGGTTGCAAGGCGTCATTCCATTGGAGAAATTTTGGGCAAGATAATTAGTCATCTTCAAGGGCTAAAAGCTTGTTACTGCTCAAACTAGCAGGGGTCCTAGGAGGGGATCCTAAAGGGACAACTACTAGGTCAAGGGCAATAATGGAGAAATAGCCCACTGTCACCTTAGCTAAATCTCCCTACTCTTTACAGACTTTCATTGATGGGAGGAGACCCGGTATGAAGGGAATCACTAGATGAATAAGTCAATGAAGGGGTAAAGAGTGATTCTTAAGGGCCTATTCACAAGAGAGATTCAATTTTGTGGCTTGCTTGCTTGAGAAGCAAGGTGTAAAGCCCTCTAAGAAGGGCCAAGGGGATTTCAAGGGCTAGGGTTTGCAAATAGGACTTGCGAAGGAGGGACCTAGTCCAAGAGACCCATTTGAAAGCTTGGATTCCAAGTGGCCTTTGTGAAATTATCTTCAAAAGGTTGTGGGACCACATGGGACCAAGTGTACCCAAAATTAAGTCAAGGAAGTGGAGTTGATCAATCAAGGGTATGATTGACCTAATTGAAGGGAAGAAGGGGATCAAAGGAAGAATATTCAACAATCTTAATACAATGATCCCAATGAGGTCACTAGCCAAGGGAATCAAAGAGAAAGAAACAACCTCGGAGCTAGGGCTTGAAGTATCTCAAGAACCCACCTTCGGAATGGCTTCAAATTTGGAGGGCTCCTAAGAGACACAACAATGCAGTAGAGCGTAGGAGATTGGATTTTTTTATGGGTAACTTGTGAGAAATGTGATGCCCTCCCCTATGGAGGCTAGGCCTAGAAGAAAGGGGAGGTGATAAAGATTATGCTTTTTGGTGATCACTTATGGAGGACCAGTGCCTAATCCTTTGGGAGAAATGGAGTCAAGATGATTCCAATGCTTGGAGTTATTTCACTTGGTCAAGGAGGCCTCTAGAACAATTTCACATGACAATTAGGGTATGGGACAATTGCTTCAAGGTCTTTATACTTCGATATGCAATCTGTGATGACTTATCGAGATAAAATTTTAACAAAATATCTCTAGGAACATTCACTTATTCAAACATGGCCCATCACATGATGCAACGCTAATAAAAGACAAATTTCCATCATTTCACACAAGAAAGCAACAAATTTCAGCTTAGTATAGTGAAATTCCCTAGCAACATGCATGTGACATAAGACAAAGACAAAATAGCATTTAAAGAGCACTCACATGTGAGAACAAGTATATCTAATCATCATCATATGCCAATATAGAAGCTCCAAGACAAAAATGAAGAGATCCAAACATCAAAATTCACCCATCCATCCAATTTCGTCCTCCAATAGAATAGCGAAAATCTTAGAAGAGAGAATGATCCAATCCAAGTGATGATGATCCAAATGATTCATTTCACTTCTATTTATACACTTCATAATGAATTTGATTTAGTTAATTAGGCCTAATTTAGCCCCTAGAATAAAAGATTGTGCATAATAACACAACTTTTGGTGACAATCCCACCAAATAGCTCAATAATACATGAATAAGCCTCTCAAGAGTCTCAAATGATCAACTGAGTGAGTCATTGGGCCTTTGAGGAGGCCTAATGAAGTCCAAAGGGTGCAATAATGTAGGAATGGACTCCCATCATAATGGATAATGGGGTGGCCTGCTATTCTCCAAGCAAAAACCTATGGTGCTCCCAAGTGGGTGTAGGGGCCCAAAGTTGCCCTCATGGGTTTCCAAATGGATCAGAAATGCCTGTAGACCATCTGTAAGGGCTAGATGATGACATAATCCCTGCCTCTGCTGCGGGGAACAATCCGCTGGACCCTGGAACATTTGCTAAGTGTATGGTGCATCTGTGGAGACAGTTGTGCATGGTGAATCAGGTGCATCATCCTCTTCCTAAAAGGTGGAATAGGAGCAATCAATGAACACTGTTGGGGACCCATGAAGTCATCTCGGCTATGGTGGAGGCCCATGGCTCTCAACGCTCACCTTACAACTACAAGTACCAATGTGGCCCTCTGGAGAGCTAGGACCCTGTATAGGGAGACCAAGCCCCAAAATGAAATCCACCTGCAATCCTGCATAAGATCCAATGCGTCCCCTTACCCTCCAATACAACAAATCATTAGAATAATCATGTAAAAGAGCTTACAAGTCATGGAACCAGTGGGGCACTTCATGATGGCATGCCCTTCCATAGTGGGCTTTGGTATGTATAAGTGTCTCCAAGCTCAATAAGGGGTTACCCAAGGACCCTATTAGGTGTTTCAACCTCTAAAGGGGATGGCATATCCATAGTATGCCCTTTAGGAGGTTGTAATGTTCCAAAATAGGAAAAACAATGATATGCAAGCAAATAGCAAATTTGCACGACAATTTTTTTTAAAACAATTTAGTAAACACCCAGAATAATCAGAAATATGGAACTAGTTGAGCCATTTTATTATAAATGGTGCAAGAATACATAGGTATGGAAGGAATACACCCGAGATTGCCTTTTTTGGCAAGCGGAGCAATGCCCAGGTGAAGCAATGATAACCCAAAAACTATCCAACTGCTACTCTGCGCTACCCCAGCAAATATGCAATGTCTTCTGCAAAGGTATGGCTGAAAACCCCACCTCAGTTGCTCAGAAAATTTTGTAAATTTATTTTTGATGTCTTTGTCAAAAACCTAGAAAAACCCAGAAATCGTTTGGCTTGGTTTTGACCTTCCAAAATCAACCCCCTAAAAGGCACTGCACAGTCCCCAACAATTCTACACTGTCTACTACAAAGATACAACTGAAGACCCCAACCCCTATGCTCATAAAATTTTGTAAATTTATATCTGGGGTCCTTGTAAAAAACCTAGAAAAACCCAAAAATGGTTGGGCCTGGTTTTGACCTTTCAAAATCAGCCCCCAAAAGGTCGTGTGCCCTCCAAATCTGCTGAAGCACATTGCCTTCCAATACACTAGCAAAATCCTCCCCAGACACTCCTGAAATGTAGCAATCAACTCCACCAATACTTCCCTTATTTCTCCTGGGAAGCAAATAGCCCCAATGGTTGAAAATCTATCTCCCACATATGCCTAGTTTCTCTCTTCTGCACTGGCCACAGATTCTGCAAAATCATTCCTGAATATTGCTGCCACTTCCAACCCGCAAACTCACCCAATAGCCAACAAATCTATTGAGCCTTATTTTCCTAATTTCTCCCGGCAATAGCCTTGCTTGAGAATGCTGCAATGGCCACACTAGATCCACTACTCTGTCCTCCAAAAATATGCACTGTTGGGGCAAACTGAATACAAATGCTGGAAATCTCTCTACAAATTTCCTCTGGATGGTAATGGATGAACCTCTCTAGGGTGGCACTCGAAGACCCCTGAAGAAAGAGTGAGGTTTGCGCTTGGAAAACTCTTGCTAAACAACAAGTGACCCGACTAAACAACTCAAGCAACAAAATCAAATTCGATAAGCCAAGAATGCCCAATGAAGTGTGCTACCTTCCTTTTATAACTTTCGTGGAGCCTTTCTTCCCGCCTTTTCTTCCCTCTCATGCATTTCGAATCATTGGCTTAGGGAGTGCGTATTTCTTATGTGGGTGGTCCCCACATATCATTAACAAAACAAAATAATATAAAATTAACTTGCCTCTAACTCCTAAGTCTTCTATCAAAAATCAAATGGGCCCCGTCTTCACCAAAATTGGCCCCTAAAATATAGAAATAAATCCTGTTCCAAAATAATTTAGGAAGGGGCAGTACAGTCCTCCCTGCCAAATATTGCTTGTCCTCAAGCAATGCCTGAACAAGTGCCCTCTTTGACTATTGATCACCACTTTAACCACCAATAATACCAGTGTCCATAATGTACCATTGAGTCATCCCCAATCTCAGCGCTGTCCCGACATGATGGAATCCCTGGATACCTGGATCCCAAGCCATCCTAATCAATGTGAAGCACACCTTGCTCCACTCGCTATCCAACCAGATACAGGTACTAAAAGCCCTCTACATAATAGCAATAAGTAGAGCATCATGATAATGTGAGACTCTACCCAACTCTCCATGAAATTTCCCTCCTGAGTAGTCCATCTTATGCACTACAAGAGTAAACTCCTAAAGATGCAATCCAATCTTGGTGGAATTGAACCCTTGTTTACTCGAGCCTCCCCTGATCTCCTCCTGTTGATCACCCTGCCATACTGGTGAAGTTCCCCACACCATCAATGAATCACTAAAACCAAATGGAAGATTTGGATGACCTTCCCCTGTAGAAACTAGATCACCTCTACGGGTAGTTGAACTGCTCAGCCCTATTATGCCAAAATCCCTTGCCCATCGCAGAAGGAATCTATCATGCTGACATCATGACACTGTAGTCATGACTGAATGCGTAGCATGCTCATACCAAAGCCTCCTCTCCCATAACTCTCGCCCATAATCTATGCGATGATCAAGGCTAGGCCAATCTTGCCAAAGCGACTCAATAGTGCCATCGCCTATCACTCCATGGATAGCCCCAATCCTGAGTAACAATTTGCCTCATTCTTGGTGAGGGCTTTAGTGATCCCCCATGTGTCCATCTGTGAATGAATCAGTCCGCCTGTTATCCCGACCATGCTCACTAAGGAGTGGAGTATCCCACCAATCCATTGGATTCCTAGATCCCATAACCATACTGGAGGTCCACAACCCCTAATCCTCTGTGCCTCCTATAGGTATCCAATAGGTAGGCACCGAGCATCAAGAACCTGTGTTGCGAATATCCAGCTACTTTGTGCCTGCCAAATCACACAGTGGGATCTGTTATCCCAGCTCCTGATCATGTGCTCGGGTACTGTCAGAAGCCTAGGCATCATCTTGCCAACAAGGACTACCATCGTCCGCACCTCATGCTCACCTAATGCCTCGAGCTGTCCAGCTGAAAAAGCATCATGTAACTCCCTCTCAGTCACCTCCCCAAGTGTGAGCCTAGGGGTGGAACATATGCTACCTCGACAATCAACCATGCCATCCCTAAGCTTGTAACTGTCAACTCGTGCACCTACCAAGTGTCTCAACTAGAAAGTCTCCTCTTGGCCCATGACATGCAGTGTCTCATCCAACTACCTAGGGTGAGCCTACCATGCCCTGCTGCCTGAATGGAGAGTGTCAAAGGGCAACAACCAAATCCTCTGCGACTGTAAGCAACACTGGAGGATGATGGGTGGGTATGTCCCAAAGAGTATGATCAAGAGTCTGCCAGAATGCTCAAGAGTAATTCTACGGATGACCCTCTCTCCACCTCGGATCTGCTGATAACCCCCTCGAGGCCCTGCCTCCACTAGACATGGTATCCCCAGATGCTCAACAATGTCCTCATCAATCTTAGGTGATTTGCGTCCAATGGTACACCTACTATCCCTGTCCATAAATCTCCCTGGAGGCAACTCTCCAATAGCCCTCTGTGTTGCATCATGTGTCACTACATACCACTAAGTACCACTGCACTCCTCGACATGCCACTATATGCCGTAACCTGTCCCTGTACACCACTGGATACCCCCAGCTATGGCTATACCATCTTGTGTCCTGCCTGTGTCGCTACACCTGTCACTCCCCACACGTCCTCAATGCGATGTGAGTCACTCCTCCTACCCCACAGTGTAAACCAACATGATGTGGTATACCACCATGCATCTCCATGCTCCTCTGCAGGCCACTGTTCCTCGCTGCATAGCCTTGCACAACACTGGGTGATATGGCCTAGAATTGGTTTTGTATGCATCAGACCACATCCCTCTCTATAACATTGGACGCTACGACTTGACTATGCGTAGTCTTGTGTACCACTGCCTAATGTCATACCACCTTGTAACATATGGTATCTCGCATGTGCCAAAGTGTCTGCCACTCTTCTAGTGACCCCACCATGACACGCGTCATGTCCCCTCGTCCATCCTCGTAGACTTGAGCACCCTAACTCCACTCTTGCTAGAGGGGATACCTCTACTGTGCTGATCCTCTGTGATCCTTGAGTCCTAAACCTCAATGGGAGAACATCGTATCCATACAATATCTGGTTCAGTGGCCTACCCATGCCACCTCCTCCAACCAACTCCTGCCAGAGAATGTTAATCATCTTGCGACTGCATATGCAACCAATATGCTAATACAATCCATGGAGCCTACTCACAAACTGCTTGTCTGCTAATGCTAACTGGAATTCCCGTAGGGAATGTATGTGCTCAGTCACTGGGTCGACTACCTCATCAATTCCATAGCCATCTCACATGTATGATATCAGATAGGGAGCTCCACCTGGATCCCAGTGCCAACCTGGGCCTCCAGTGCCCTCAGTGTCTAAGAGCTCCCATTGAGCCTTACTCCAGACTATGACCATCTTCATGAGTCTATTCCACTCCACCGGGCACCAACTCATAATATCTTGCCATCCAACCCTACGAGAGGGATCGAATGCACGAATTCCCGCACATAAAACAACCTTGACACGCGGATGTTGCACCTTGTGCAACACCAATTGTCTCATCCTGCTATCTAGGTCAACACATGAGATATGACTAGGTAGCTCCGTCTCCCTCTCTCCAAAGGGCAAAGGTGACCCAATTGTGCTGCTAACCTGGTCATCCCCTCTAGTATGTGTAAACAACTTTGCCTCCCCCAACCCAATGCATAAGGGTGGGATAACAATGCTGTAGATCCCATCAGTGTGCATCTTAAGCGACTTGTGTTGAAATTCCAATGTGTGGTCTCTATGCTGCCCCTGATCAATGGCTAGCCCAAAGGATGGTTGAACATCCTCATCCATCATGGACTCTACACGAGCCTCCGACTGCTCCTCCATAGACAATCCAACATGTAAGACATACTCACCAGTCAGTTGTAGGTGACTGTCGTCCGACAACTCTGTCATAGATCTAGATGCCTTTGTACCTGTTGGCTCCTTATCAATAGTGGCGATGTCTCCCAACACCTCCTCAATCTATGGCGCCAGACTATCACCTAAGAACTTGGTCATAACTCAGGATACCTCATCAATGGATACTTCAACAACGGATGACATCTCATCAATGAGTGTATGCTCAACTATCTCCTTGCCAACCATGGCCCCTTGAACTACTCTCTTGTCTTCTTCCTTAATCCTCTCCATCATCCCAACATAATTCCACTGGATCTCCATTGGTTTGTGCATGTCTCTTAGTTCATAGAACTCCCAAAAAGAGAGTGACGCTTTAATGTCATGACCCAATGATTAGTATGCCCTCTAATTTGCTTCCAATAACTCCACATTAATTGCAATCATGTCTTGCCATCTTGATGCATTACCCATATTTTTTGGCATAGTGGATTTGTTGCATAATTGAGAATGGCCTTGATTCCTAATTGCGGAATGAATCAACTCCCCCTCCCCAGATCAATCATCATTCATCATTTGTTGCATCCTAATCACCTCATTCAAGGTTACTGCCATGTTGTTTGATTCTAATCTTTCTTTGGATCCCATGATTGCTTAGCTTTTTATTTTGGTCTTGTCATAGAACGAAGCGTTTCCCACAGGTTGAGCCAAGATTATGGCTCTGATACCACTGTAATGTTCCATAATAGGAAAAACAGTGATATGCAAGCAAATAGCAAATTTACACCATGGAAAATTTTAAAACAATTTAGTAAACACCCAGAACAATCAGAAATATGGAAGCAACCGAGCCATTTTATTATAACTGGTGCAAGAGTACAAATATATGGAAGGAATACACCTAGGTTTTCCTTTTTTGGCAAGCAGAGCAATGCCCAGGTGAACCAATGATAACCCAAAAACTGTCCAACTGTTGCTTTGCGCTGCCCTAGTGAATATGCATTCTCTTCTGCAAAGATATGGCTAAAAACCCCACCTCTGATGCTCAGAATATTTTGCAAATTTATTTCTGAGGTCCTTATAAAAAACCCAGAAATGGTTTGGCTTGGTTTTGAACTTCCAATATCGACCCCCAAAAAGGCATTGCACAGTCCCCAACAATTCTACACTGTCTGTTGCAAAGATATGGCTGAAACCCCACCTTCGGTGCTCAAAAAATTGTGTAAACTTATATCTGGTGTCCTTGTCAAAAACCCAGAAAAACCAAGACATGGTTGGGCCTAGTTTAGGCCTTCCAAAATCGACCCCTGAAAGGCCTTGCACCCTCCAAATCTACTGAAGCACACTGCTTGCAAATACAGCAGCAAAATCCTCCCCAGACACTCCTGAAATGTAGCAATCAACTCCACCAATACTTCCCTTATTTCTCCCGGGAAGCATTAGCCCCAATGGTTGAAACTCTATCTCCCACGTATGCCAAGTTTCTCTCTTCTGCACTGGCCACAGAGTCCACAAAATCATTCTTGAATATTGCTGCCACTTCCAGCCCTCAAACTCACCCAATAGCCAACAAATCTATTGAGCCTTCTTTTCCTAATTTTTCCCGGCAGTAGCCCTTCAGAAGAATGCTGCAATGGCCACACTAGATCCACTACTGCGTCCTCCAGAAATACGCACTGTTGGGGCAAACTGAATACACATGCTGGAAATCTCTTTACAAATCTCCTCTGGATGCTAATGGATGAACTTCTCTAGGGTGGCACTCAAAGTCCCCCGAAGAAAGGATGAGTTCTCTGCTTGGAAAAGTCTTGCTAAACAACAAGTGACCCAACTAAAGAACTCGAGCAACAAAATCAATTCGATAAGCCAAGAATGCCAAATGAAGTGTGTTGCCTTCCTTTTATAACTTTTGTGGAGCCTTTCTTCCTGCCTTTTCTTCCCTCTCATGCTTTTCGAATCATTGGCTTAGGGAGTGCTTATTTTTTATGTGGGTGGTCCCCACATATCATTAACAAAACAAAATAATATAAAATTAACTTGCCTCTAACTCCTAAGTCTTCTATCAAAAACCAAATGGACCCCGTCTTCACCAAAATTGGCCCCTAAAATGTAGAAATAAATCTTGTTCCAAAATAATTTAGGAAGGGACATTACAGAGGTAGGTGGAAATGATATAATGATGGAATGGAGTGGGGATTAGGGGAAACATCTAGACCACATGTCAAGGTACATTTGGTAGCTATAACAAAGGAAGCCCACACTTGGGAATATAGGTGTGGGAGGGAGCAAATCATGACACATGAGTTACCCGACCTTTATTTCCACTCTTCTTCATATGCCTTTTGCCTTTTATTGATTTTTCTTCATAACTACTCGGGGCTCCAAGGGATGGAGAGCATGATGTGTGAGATGTATCATTGAATACCCCCTTAAGGTGGGGTGTTTCATTTCCCACCAGAGATTGGGACAATCATGGGTTCCTTAATGATAGAAGAGGGAGCTCATCTAGGGCCCATAGGAAGGTGATGACCATGGGTAAGAGGTAGAGCTCATGTTTGGCTTTTGCCCATGTGCTAAATTTGTATGTCTCGACTATTTTTTGCATTTTGTGGTACATTTCTTGTTGAGATTGGCCAAATTATGCTTTTATTTATTTTTAGCTGTATCAACCTCTAGGGCATCCTTCCAGGCCCAACCCAAGGTGTGGATAAGGGGAGGGGGAGGATAACCCTATGTGGGCCTAGTGGACACATGTGGGTCTGGAGCAAAAAATAGATGAATTAGGGTAAAATGAGTGGAAGGGGAGTGATGTAGGTGGTATCAGGAAGCGGGACCACGCAACCAAAATTGGGATTTCTCGTGTAGTGTCAATCCAAAAGCCAAATGGTCAGTAAAGGGGACCTCACATGACTAGGATACAAGGGTAACCACGAAATCGGGCAATGGAGACAAGAATATAAGCCTAACCCACTCTTTCCACCGAATCCCCCCACCAATCTATGTCCAAAAGTGCCCATGACAAGTAAGGAAAATTACTCAACTATACCAATGAAAAGCCATACCTTTGGGGTCGGGAGGCCCACCTTCAAACATACATTCATGCAAAGTGGTTGAGGGACCACATGACCGGCTCAGGTGCTAGAGAAAATGGCATGTCGAGCTATTTGGTGGCTACAAGGGGTTGCTAGTTTCCAACTGAGGACCATCTAGGAGAAAATTTTTCTCCCATACACACTACTCACAAGTGGTGGGTAACATCTGGTTCCAATTGTGACATGTGCTCTCGGAAAAGTGCGTGAAGCTACTCGAGCGAGAAGTCATGAGAACACCAACAATCTCTTGGTTACCGTAGACTTGTTATCTACACATACAAAGACTAAGCACACGGGGAAACATGTTTTTGTGGTGTCTTATGATCACCCATGCTTGGTATTAGGCCGTAAAAATCAACAGGAAAGAAAAGATATGCAAATTTAATCTAAAGGAAACTTAATCTATCGTGAGAAATATCATATGATGTTTGTTCTAATGAGAAAATCGGCATGTAATTCATCTTATCCTAACATGCATATAGTAAGGGTAATATTAAGTGCAATCATAAAGCCAATGCAACCAACATATCATCACATCAATATACATATGCCTGCCAATATGATTACTTATGTAGCAAATCCCAAATCGAATGTGGACATAGTCACATAGAGGATGACACAGGTGGGAGGGGGGAAACATGATCCCCATTCGAGGTAAAGGGAAGTCCTAGGAGAAAGAAAATAAGTCAATCCCGAAGCCTCGGGCTTTCCTTCTAAGTACATAATGGTGGAATGAGTGATCCCTCTCTAGAACTCCTTATCACAATCATTGTTTATAATATTATGCTTTGTAGATGCCACAAGATTGTGATGAGAGGGGAACGAAGGGTGAGGGAAAGAAGGAATGCAACAAATAGGTTGCTCAAGGTGATGGTCACATTGGAGAGGGGAGGTCATGGAGTGATCAAAACCCTGAGGGTGTGTCCAAGGAGGTAAAGTATAATCAATGCGGGGCTCCTCCTCGACACTATACTCGGAATGGGGAAAGGGCTCACAGTCGCTTGAGATCATATGACAAGGGGTGAAGGAACACTTGATGAAGACTCAAGATGATGAACAATAGAAAAGGGCAATGGGGACGATGAAGTCTCAACAGGATCCTTTTTCTGAAAATCCAACTCTAGAGGCTCAAGTGATTTGAATATAATCCCAACATCATAAGGAAGGGTGATGGAAAGAAGGAGTGCAACAAATAGGTTGCTCAGGGTGATGGTCACATTGGAGAGGGGAGGTCATGGAGTGATCAAAACCTTGAGGGTGTGTCCAAGGAGGTAAAGTATAATCAATGTAGGGCTCTTCCTTGACACTATACTCGGAATGGAGAAAGGGCTCATGGTCACTTGAGATCATATGACAAGGGGTGAGGGAATCACTTGATGAAGACTGAAGATGATGAACAATAGAAAAGGGAAATGGGGAGGGTGAAGTCTCAATGGGATCCTTTTCCTGAAAATCGAACTCTAGAGGCTCAAGTGATTTGAATATACTCCCGGAATCATAAGGAAGGTAGGTATGAGCAAGGGCCTAATCAATCCTATCATTGTTGGTATCAAAGATAAGGTCTTCCCAAAGAGGAGAATCAATCATCTCCAATTTCTCCCTTTCATGCAAGGGAAAATGATAATTCTCCTTCCCAAGGTATCAATGGATATGTCATTATAAACAACGCCCGGGAGAAGGGGAGGACCACTCTCATTTTCATCCTCCTTGTCGGTGTCATAAATGGGAGCATAGTCAAATTGAGGATCAACAATTTCCCATTTTTCCTTTTCAATATGGAAATAATCTCCAATGTCATTTTCCAAGGGGCTAATGGGATCACCTTCCTCAAGGTTCTCAAAAGAAGAGTCATCAAGAGTAATGTCCTTGGGAAACACAAGGTTAGTCTCGACTCTCAACTTCACTTTCCATAGACTCATCCTTTCAAGCATATGTGTTTTCAAAGTCATCTTGTTCATCATGTGGACCTAATGAGGACTCATCTTCCTACTCACCACAAAGATTCTCAAGGTTATCTCCAACTCCTTCATCTTGACTAATCAGGCCTTCCCTCCAGAGGGCTTCCTCTAGGCTCTCACAAGCAACTTCATTGGATTGGAATTTGGGTCCCTTATACTTTATGAATTTGTTGAGAAACTCGATAAAAGATGAAATGCTTTCAGGCTCAAGCTAACCTCAGTGCTTGTATTCAATAGAAGCAATAAATAGCTCCATGAGGCTATCTAGATGAACCACATTAACTTCGGAAGCATGCCTAATAGGTTTTGCTATGTGGTCCATTATTGTGGATGGATCACCCTCGAATTGTGGCATATTTTGCATAAACTTCCAATCCATGCCATTTGGGTATTTTGGAACCCATGTGATATCCAACGCAGGAAACCACTCATGAAGCATTTTAGAAGCCATTGATCTTTATATATTGATATCATGGGAGTCACCTGGGTGAACTAAAATTTTCTTAACAAATGCTTGCTTCACCCTACAAGCATTGACTTTGAAGTTCAATGAAGAACTAGGGCTTCATTCTTCCAATGGAGTCGCCAAAATGATATGTCAATAATGTCGTATGAGGAACAAGACACACGTCTCGTGTCCCCGGCAATGACACCAAAATATTACCTCTCAAACTAGCAGGGATCTTAGGAGGGGATCCTAAAGGGACAACTACTAGGTCAAGGGCAACAATGGAGCAATAGCCCACTGTCATCTCAACTAAAGCTCCCTACTCTTTACAGACTTTCACTGATGGGAGGAGACCCAGTATTAAGGGAATCACTAGATGAATAAGTCAATGAAGGGGTAAAAAGTGATTCCTAAGGGCCTATTCACAAGAGAGACTCAATTAAGGGGGGACGCAGAGCCAATGGAGGGAAGGGCGTAGCACCAATTTTGAGTAATTCTGGGAGGTCGAAATTAACCTAAAATTTCTGGGTTTTGTCGGTCACGAGTCAAGGAGTTTGCTCCTAATTTTGCAAAATTTTTGGAGGAGTTTTGGTGCCCCAAAACAAAAAAATTATTTGGCAACCAGTTAGGAGTGAGCTTAAATTATGGGTCCTGGGTGGTCGGTAAAATTTTCCCAAACCCTTTTTTGGTTTTTTTTTGGATTTGTGGTGGAGAGCCCAAGATTAATTTCGCAGAATTTTCTGAGCACTTTTGGAGGCTCAAACATGGGTTTCTTCCAGCCAGCAATTGTAGAAATTCCAAAGCCATGTTGATTTGGGGTAGCATCGGATGTGCTTTAGCCATGAAATTTGGTGGAGAGGCTAAAGCACATGAGATCTCCAAGACCCAGAAATGGTTTGTGCAGACTCTAACCGGTTTGGGCTATATTAAAATAATTAATATTTTTAATGGAATTCCTAAGTCTAAACTTAGGAAAAATAAAATATTAATGGGTATTAATATAAAACTGGGTTAGAAGGTTCCAAAAGTCATGGAGCAAGCCAAATCTAATTTTAGCCATTGATTAGAGATTTAATCTCGACCGTTGAAGGACCAATAGGAAAAGTATAAGAACAGACTTGAGGGTTAGTTGGAGAACACATTGAGGGAGACTAGTGAGTTTGAAAACGAAGGACGAGGTTTTCGGTCAATTCAAAGAGTTCAAGGCTCTGGTGGAGAATCTGATTGGGAAGAAAATAAAAGTTTTGCGCTTAGATAATGGTGGAGAGTATGTCGATAGGGATTTCATTGATTTTTGCGCTAAGGAGGGCATCAAAAGAGGGTGGACAACTTTGTACAATCCGAAGCAGAATGGAGTAGCAGAAAGAAAGAACATGACTGTTGTAGAAGCAGCTAGGACCATGATGTATGATCAGGATATGCCAAAATTCCTGTGGGCAGAAGCATGCAACACAACAATCTATGTTCAGAATAGAACTCCTCATTGGGCATTGAGCAAGATTACTCCAGAGAAAGTCTTCATAGGGAAGACGCTTGAAGTCAATCATTTCAGGATATTTGGGAGCTTAGCATATTGCCGCATACCCAAGGAAAAGAGGAAGAAGCTAGATCAAATTATAGACAATGAATATCTAGTGGGATATAGCGAGAACGCTAAGGCATACAGAATCTATCTTCCAGGGAGCAGGAAGGTAGTAGTTCAACGAGATGTGAAATTCATGGAAGACAAGGCTTTCAAAAAATATTGAGAAATGCCTTCCGAGGAGCAGTCAAAAGAGGAACTGTTGGTCAAACCTCTTCAACCAACGGAAGAAAAGAATTCTTCCTTGGGTCAGGAAGAATCATAGGATGAGGAGGAGCTAACAGAAACACCTACTGGCAGAGGAAGAACGAGCAGGGAACTTCGTCAAATTTTGTGAGATGCAGAGGACTTCATCGTTGCGCCAAGGAACAATAAGAGGGAGCGAAAATAGATAGATAGATATTAGGCATTAGTAGCTTAGGATGGGGAGCCTGCTAGTTTTCAAGAGGCAACTCAACATTAGGTTTGGCTGGATGCGATGGTAGAGGTGTACTACTCCATAATGGTGAATGATGTCTGGGAGGTAGTGCCAAGGCCTTAAGACAGATCAGTGGTATGTTTGAGATGGATCTACAAGATTAAATATGTTGCAGACAGCAGTGTTGAGAAATACAAAGCCAGGTTTGTGGCTAAGGGGTATGCTTAGAAGGTAGGAATTGACTACGAAGAGACCTTCGCCCTAGTAGCCAGGTATACATCTATTAGAAACGTGATATCTCTTGCAGCACAGATGGGGTGGGAGATTCATCAGATGGATGACAAAATGACATTTCTAAATGGTGTGATAGAAGAATAGGTATACATTGAACAACTAGAGGGCTTTGAGACACATGAGAAAAAGTCTCATGTATGTAGATTGAAGAAAACCTTGTATGGGCTGAAACAGGCACCTAAAGCATGGTATGGGCGAATTGATGGCTACTTGCAGAAAATGGGATTTGTCAAGAGTGACACAAATCCAAATCTCTACTATCTGGTTGTAGAGAATGAGCCTCTAATCTTAGTATTATATATTGATGATCTCTTCCTGACATGATCATCCAGGCTCATAGGGGACTGTAAGAAGAATCTAGCCACAAAGTTCAACATGAAGGATTTGGGTTGAATGCATTATTTCCTGGGGTTGGAAGTTTGGTAGCAGAAGGGGGAGATCTTCCTTGGGCAAGGGAGATATGCTACAGAAATCCTGAAGAGATTCAGGATAGAGCACTGTTGACCCATCGCTACTCCAACGATAACCAATTGGAAGAAGATTGATGCATCAAAAGACAAAGATGTTGATCCCCCCTCATACAAGCAGCTCATAGGGTCCTTGATGTATCTAGTCAATACTAGACTAGACATTTGCTACGCTGTCAACACCCTTAGTCAGTTCATGGTGGAGCTGAAGAGGGCGCACTTGGAAGCAGCAAAACATGTTCTTAGGTATGTACAGGGAACAATCCATTATGGACTCTTGTACACCAGGGGTAAGGATATCAAATTGAGTGGGTTTACTGATGCAGATTGGGCAGGAAGTTCAGTGGATCGGAAAAGTACCTCTGGGTATTGTTTCAACATTGGATCAGGAATGACCTCTTGGTGCAGTGAGAAACAGAAATCCATGGCTCTGAGCTCAGTTGACGCAGGATATATGGCCGCAAGAACAGCTTCGTGCGAGGCCATATGGCTTAGAAAACTGCTTGTGAACCTATTCAAAAGAAAGATGGAGGCGACCAGAATCATGTGATAATCATAGTTGCATCAAGCTCTCTGAGAATCTAGTGTTTCACGATCTTTCAAAGCATATTGATATATGGTGTCACTTTGAGAGAGACTGTGTCCAACGAGGAGCTGTATAGTTGATCTACACTACTACAGGAGAACAGATGGCAGACATCCTTATCAAGGCCCTTGGAAGAACCAAGTTTGATTATTTCAGGGAGAAGATGGGGATGATAAAGAATCCATTTTAGTAGCAGAAATGGGTATGCAGTAATAGTCAGCGATAGCACGATGCAACATGATGAGGAGTTTGCAGTGCAGATGTAGTGTTAGGAAGGACCAACAACAACACGGATGCAGAGGGAGTTGCAGTGAAAATGCAGTGTTGGGAAGATGGACCACCAGCAGCACGGATGCAGAGGGAGCTACAGTATAGATGTAGCAGTGGCACTGATAGAGCCATGGGCAGCAGTACAGGATGCAACAATGCAGAGGATGTTGGGCAGGGAGGCTTAGCATTAGCACAGGTATCGATGCCGTATGATCAGAGTAATGCTCAGTGTGGAGTATTACTAGAACACAGTCTTCGCTAAGAGGAAGTGTTGATTTGGAGTAACATAGGATGTTCTCTAGCCATGAAAATTGGTGGAGAAGCTAAAGCACATGAGATCTCCAAGACCAGAAATGGTTTGGGCAGATTCTAACCGGTTTGGGAGATATTAAAATAATTAATCTTTTTAATGGAGTTCATAAGTCTAAACTTAGGAAAAATAAAATATTAATGGGTATTAATATAAAACTAGGTTAGAAGGTTCCAAAAGTCATGGATCAAGCCAAATCTAATCTTAGCCATTGATTAGAGATTTAATCTTGGCCGTTGAAGGACCAACAGGAAAAGTATAAGAGGAGGCTTGAGGTTCAGTTGGAGAACACACTGAGGGAGACCAGTCAGTTCGATTTCTGGAGTGGGGCTAGCTCAGAAATTCGAACTAGTGGTCTGAAGAGCAGCAGGAGGTAGCAGGTACAGAACAAAGAGTCGGGAACAACACAAAGGTTGGAGAGGCAGAGGTAGAGCCTCTCAGGCAGACGCAGAGGCTACAGACTGCGCAGTCACTAGAGGGCTTGCGTGGGTGACACATAGAGGGCCAGTGCTAACGCAGAGATGCAGAGGGTCTGGGAACTACGCAGAGGTCAGCTAGGCTGACACTGAGACTGGGGGAAGTGCTGAAGGATTTTCTCTCTGTTGGGTAAGCTAGTTTGGCACCCTGTTGTATTGAAGAATTGCTGAATAATAAAATCCTCCCTTGCTGCACCGATTTTCCCACATTGGGTTTCTCTAGGGACTGATTGTCCAAAATATTTGTCTCGATGTGTTAATTCTTGTGCATGTGTTTGTTTCTGTATTATGATGTGATATCTGCAGCAGAATTTCTTTTAATGTTTACTGAAGGATTTTCATAAATAACTTATCGGGAAATAAGTAGGTAAAATAAATCAGCTGTTACAGTGTTAGAATTTTCACAGGGCAGTGCAGTACATTGAGGAGAAGTCTTTCCTTTGCATCCGGGCAGCATTTTTCTCACATGGGATTGTCTAGATTGCTTTGGCAAGCCCAGGTGTACACATTCCGTGCATTGTACTCTCCTTTTGATAATAAAATGGCTCAACTTGGCGCAATTTGGTGCATTTTTACAGGTGTTTAGTTGTTGTTTGAATTTTTCTGTGTTTTGTGTGTATTTTACTTGTTTATCACTGTTATTTCCTTTTTGGAACATTACAGTGGTATTAGAGCCATGATTTTGGCTAATTGTGGGTTAGTCAACTAGATTATGGAAGATTTGGGCATATATGCGCAGTGACGCATTGAACCATAGTCAAATCCATGTCTCAAGGAAGATTTAGTATGTTGAAATTTTGGGGTCGAATTCGCTGGAACGATGAGAGGTTGGCTCAGTTGAGCGAGGTATCAAACTAGATCCATCCTTATCCTTACAACGAGGATACTAGAGGTGCACAGGCCGTGGGGCTATAACCATCTACACCATGTAGGGAGAGTCGACAAAAGCAGGGCACCAGATCTCCTCAAAAGGAGCAAACAGTTAGGGCATGAGGCCGAGGGCACGCAGGATTGTGAGGAGCACATAGATATACCCAATGTGACGCAAGAGTCACCCTTGTTGGCGATTCTTTGATAGCTTTGGTCGATGCCTTAGGGGGGAGAGTAGAGCACACAGCCATAGGGACTGTTGTCGCGCAGATTGGCATGACAACGCTCAGACCGGGGGCTGTCACTCTGATCCCCGATCCCTCCGTTTAAGCCTGTCTCCCGCGGCTAAGGGGGGTAGACCCTGAGAGATGATGAAGACCAACTGTCGACCAGTTGGTTGGGAGACACGAGACACGATAAGATAAGCACTAGATGTATTTGATTTGTTAGCAGACCAGTGCCTTAAGAGATTAAATCGATTACTTGTTAGATGATTATAGAAATATGAAACGTGAACAGCAATCATTTGTC
>APFE030301868.1:213297-230166 GCA_000404065.3 Pinus taeda
AGCGCTGGCCAACCTATCCCTGAAAACACAGAAAACACTTGCAACCAATTGTAGTGCAAAGAGACTTGGCAATAGAGACCAAGTTTGAGCTTGTCTTCAACCGAGAATGACAAGCTACAACAAGTGTACAAAATATACCAAGCCCAAAGGAGATTTGAGATAGCTGCAAATCTCTCCTCCCTAGACAATAGTGCCTTCAAGCAAATGCAGAAAGGAAAACAACTAGATAGCAAATATGAAATCAAATGAATATCAAACGACACAGGTATACCTCATCAACCAAAGCATGCGCCACAAAAGAAGCCAGTAACCCCAAAGACTTTTATTTATTTTTATGAAAGGTAAGTACACAATCCAGCAGAGCTTCCGCAAGCCCAATAGCTCGTTCTATCCTTTACAATAAGAGCCCAAGGCTCATATAAATAGGAAAATGGGAGATGATCCCAAGGAGAAATCCAATGACAAGTGGCACAATGGTGAAGATCCCAATGAAAAAATGAAATGACAATTGGCTGATATGACTGATTAATTGCTGAAGATAACTGCTGAGTTATAAACATGTGGCTGCCATGTGTGAAGTATTGCTGATCTAATTGCCTGGTATATATGCGTTAAACTGCTGCCCACGAACTGCTGTTAATACCACGTTAACTACTGGAGATAACCTGCGTTAACTTGCTGTCCCACGTGTTAAATACTGTTGAAATCTACGTTGACTGTATTGGCTGTACATGCCCACGTAGCAACTGCTGTGTACGGACTTTCGTTGCATAAACCTTTGACTTGGCTAGGCCCACGTTAAACTGTTGAACATGCCCACGTAAACTCTCCAAATCAACGTATATGCCTGCGTGAATGCTGGGTATGCCCACGTGAATTGCTGTAGCAACGTGGAGATTTGCGTACGGACTTTTGGATGGCTGAGTTATGCGTAGAGCATATGTGGTGAGGTGGGCTGAGGTGGGTCCCACATGCCACTTTACAAATTTTAAACCTTTACTTTAATTCAGTGTGGAAAAAGTCGGGAATAAATCCCGATTTTTTTTTTTTTTTGGCTCGCTGATTAAATCCCGATTTTTTTATTTTTTTGGCTGGCCGTTTAATTTTGCCGACTTTTTGCGGACTTTTTCGAAAAACTCCCGACTTTAACGACTTTTTCAACTTTTGGACCCTTGCCGATTTAATCTCGACTTCGACTTTTTCCACATTGCTTTAATTTCTCAGTCCTTAAAAATCAAATCAAAGTTGTAACTTAAAAAATTCCATTTGCCTTATGAACTTCAACGCTGGCCCATTTGACTTTGACTTGACTTGCTTTGACTTTGACTTTTTTTTGAAACTTTGACTTGAGGTGGGTCCCACGTGCTTGCCACATCACCCTTGATTCTTTGCTTAATTTCCATGTCAAAATTTGACTTATTTTGACTTCGGAAAAATTTATAAATTTTTCCAATTATTCATTTTTTTGAATTTTTTCTTCATTTTTGCCACTGTCACTTGAAAATTCGCCTTTTGAGGGACTCTAAGTCATTTTTTGACCCCCAAAGTAGGCTCTAGGAGAATGTTGGGCCTCTGAGGATGAATTTCGAGTGGTCATACGCCCCAGACATTTCCTAAGGCCACTTATTTATGTCTTTACATAAAAAATAATTAAAAAATTCTGTTTTGCGAGAAAATTGTAACTATTAAAAAATCCTACTTAGACCTAGCCAAATTCCACGAAACTTTTCGTGTGATCTAGTATGGTAATATACATCGAACCTAGACACTAAGATGTGTCAGGGGCTCAATCTTCAAACCGTCACCTCGGCTTTGGGGTAAAAATGAGTGAAAAAATCCAGAGAATTATCCGCCTCTGAAAAAGAAGGGATAATTAACTGGATAAAAAAAACACTCCAAGGTGTACTCGTTTGCTGATCGAGTCCACATCCTAGGCCTGTTACAAATTCAAGAAAATCATCATACTAGCATCACTTATTACAATTCCCCGCAGGGTGTGGAATCTGGGTACAAAGAAGAAAAATGATGAGAAGATAGAAGGAGAGTTAAAAAACTCTGTTGACTGATGACATCTGATGGTACAAGTGTCATCTGGATCATCCTTGGGCATGGAGTCTTCACATAATCATCAGGTGCTACTCCAGTAGTCAACAGGGACATCCATTAACGAGGTGCCAGGAGACACAGAGGTGTTCACTGTTGAGGAGGTGCCATCCGTTGTTGAGGTATCCATTGATGAGGTGTCCGAGGTCGTGTCTCAGTTTCTAGGTGATAGCAGCGCACAAAATGTTGATGAGGTGTCGAGAGACATATCCCCCATTGATGAGGAGTCGATAGGTACAGAGGCATCCAAATCTATAATAGAGTTTCCATATGGTAGCTACCTATCACTGATTGTTGAGGATGTTATGCATGATGAACTATCTGTGGAGGGGTATTTAGTAGCTCATGTTGAGCCCATGGTGGAGGAGGATGAGTAGCCATCCTTGGAGTCAGTTGTAATGTCCCCAATTTTTGGGCATGCAAAAATCACGTTACTTGGATAATATTAAAAAGGGGAAAATATTAATTTTGGAAAGCAGGGAGAGGAGTCTCAGAAGAAGGACTACTAGGGAGTTCTTGGTGTGCTAGAAGAACTTGCCGAATGGGGATGCCACCTGGGAAGGTGAGCACATATTGGAGCACCCAGCTTTGAGGTTGCTTGAGGGCAAGCACCATTTGGGAGGGGAGGACTGTCATGACCCTTCTCAAAAACATTAGTAATAGGGTGCTGCTACATAATTTTGCACATTTTTGACATAGGAAGAGGGCCCCACACTTCGACTTAGGGAATTAGGGGCCAAAATTGACTTTATTTGGCAGCTAGTGGAATGTGGGGGCCACCCACATAGGGAATTCGAACTAGCCATTTGATATGATTGGAGGGAAATCGAATGGATGGATGGAGGGGCCCACATGAAGCTAAGGAGGCCCAAGGAGATATAAGGAGAGATCAACTCTCATTTTGGATCATCTTGATCATTTTCAAACAAACACACATTGTACGCTCCGTTGCTTAGCGAGTCTACCGGTTGTTTAGCCACGAATCTTCCAAGCAGAAGATTCAACATCCTCTTCGACGGACCATCCGTGTCCGCCCTAGGGAGTCTGTTCCACAGGGATTTCCGAGAGATCAGGACAGTCACACACTTCAGCCAACAACGCAGAGCAGGGCACTGCATATTTCCTGGGCAGCGAGAAACAGGCAGGAGGAGTTGGAGCTAACAGTGAGGTCCATAGCTTGTTGGGAGTTACAGAGCTGGGAAGGTTGTTTGTTGAGGGCATTTTCGTTGGGTTTTGCAGCCAGCTAGACTGGTGTATCAGCAATATGGATTTTTGGGCAGAGGGATTGCACAAAGGCCTCTTGTAGCAATTTCGTGGTGCTTGGGAGAGCAGTCATCTTGGCCAAGAATCATCTAGGTTGCAAGGAGTCATTTAGCACAGGTGAATCCAACATTCAAGTGGTGTTTTCAGAGGGATTTGCAGGCTGTTTCCTACAAGTCGAATTTGGAAGCAGCAGTTGGGGAGAGGCTCCAAGGAGGCCGAAAATCCAAATTCGAAACCAAAGAAATTCTCTTATGGGTTTTGTCAAAGGAGTCCGGGGCTGAAAGGATATAATTTTCTGGGCAGCTTTTGGGCACATTCCAGCAGGTTGAAGTTTAGCAGGACTATAGGTTTACTGGGACAGCGCAGTGCAGAGTGGTGCAGCAACAGGGAAGCTTTCAGCTCAGCGATTTCATCACCTGGGTTTTGTCAAGCTTGTCCTTGAGACAAGCCCATGTGCACCATTCTATTTTTATATTGTACCTAGCTCTCTGATTTTATAATATATGGCTCAACAGTTCCAGACTTACAATGTGTTCATGGATGTCTAATGCATGTTTTTATTTTTTATGTTGCTGCACTATCTCGTATTCCTACTTAGGAACATTACAGTGGTATCAGAGCCTTGATTTTGGCCAGCTGTGGGGAATATCAGGGAGAAGAATTTCAACACCGGAATTGAAGTTTGAAGGTAACTATGAGAATGCTTCCAAATAAAAAATTTGAAGATTATAACCAAGCCTTCGCAAAGATCCCAGAGCAAATGGAATTGTGGATATCATCAAAATCTGCCAAGGAGAAAGAAGATCATAGATTTGAAGATGATGTGACAGCAATCAAAATCCAAGGAGTTAGCTTAAGGGTGCCACTGTCAAATAAGATACTAACACCCATGTTGCAGACAAGACAAGGATTGAAGGTCGGAGCCATGATCAAACTTTCCAGGATGAACTGGGAAGAATTCCCTTGGTGGAAGTTGAGCAAGAGGCAGATAAGGTGCATGTATCCTTTAGACAGTAATTTGCAAATTGGAAAAAGGGAAAACCTTAATTCAGAGCTATGGCATGCATGTGCTAGGCCCCATGTATCTCTGCCCCCAGTTGGAAATCAGATGGTTTGTTTTCCTCAAAGCCACAGTGAGCAGGTGGCTGCTTCTCCAAACTAGGAAGTGTATACTCATATAAATCTTCCTCCTCAACTAATCTGCCAGTTTCACAATGATATTCACTTTATTTTTGGCGACAGTAAGTATCATCCTTTTTCTCAGCATCTAAATGGCCATGTCCTCTTGATCCTGGAGGCCCCATGCTCCTTTCCATGCAAAGGTGGTGGGTATGGACAAGACAACATGGGAGGTATTTATTTCGTGTTGAGATTCGAAGGGCTGGAGATGTAATTCCTTTACCCGCAGCTGTTGTGGCTCCCATATGTTTCATTGGCAAAATCGAATTTGGTGTCATAAATCAGTCCTATTGTGTCCAATCATGTGTTAGGTAATTTCTCGCTAATTTTACACCATTTAACTGCCATGAATTACTTAGGCAAGTTCAGTGATGTTGTGGACCAAAGTATTAGCCTATTGGTAGAAGACTCCAAACCAAAAGGAGTTTTCTTGGAGATTGATCAATGCAATGGAGTTGATGCTTTTGAAGTTTGTAGAAAACTTTTAACAATACAAACACGACTGTGCAGTATGACTCTTATTGAAGGCCTGTCATTGGGGAACACTAAAGGAGATTACTCATCGGTAATGAGCCCAAATGGAAACAGCAAAATATCTCTGTTGAGAGCTATTGCTGGAATGTGGTGTTGTGGTAAAGGCACCATTAGATTTCATGTGAAACACAACAATAAAGAATCAGATAAACCTACTTTACAAAGAGTTGTGAAGCATATTCAGCTACTTAAGCCATTTTGTGATCTTGAAGCTATAGTGAATGACAAGTTCTCCCTTCTGGAATTTCTTCGGGAGATATTACAGGATTATTTCTTACTCCGTAATAGCAATCATCAACTTTCCACAGTGACGGTGAAGAGTGATACAATCATTCTGATTCCTTATTCTTTAAAGTCCTCCATTGACAAAAGGTGTGATCTCGAAATTTCATCCTTAAAAATTGAAGGGGCCTTAGGGGACAACAGTGGCTCGAAACAGTGGACATTCTCTTGCCGATCTGTCAACAAACTGAAGCATACATTTCCCATGCACATTCCTCATCCTACAATTACCTTTAACAAGTACACATATGTTCTTAAGAGAGGACACAAATGCTTATGTTTTGACATGAAGGGGTTGTATGATCAGTGGCCCATACAAGAAAATTGCTTTGGGTTTGATGCAAATTTTGAATCTATCACTGAGAATAGGCACATGCATGTTACTGGAAGCCTTCCTGTGCGTCCTTCGGGAGTTGATATGGTAGCAGAGGATATTGTTACAGGAATTGGAAAGTCAGAAAATTCCATTACAGGAATTGGAAAGTCAGAAAATTCCCATGTCATGAATGGAGTGCCAAAGGGAATATTTATTGGCATTAATATAGATGTAATTGTTGGTCAGGTATTAATCATTGCTGCTGGAGCAATAGATTCTCATATTCACTGCCCACAATTAGTGGATGAAGCGAATGCAGGTGGTGCTATAACTTTGTTGGGTGGCAGAATAGGGCCAACAGTTGACATATGTGCAACATCTCGACCTCCAACACCAAGTCAAATGCGGCTCACATCACATGCAACTGATGATCGACCCATTAATGGTGGCTTCTGTGGGGAAGAAAATGCTTCTAGCACAACAGGTTATAATGGAATTACTAAGGCTGGAACTATAGGCTTAAATATGCATGATGTATAGGTGACCATTCGTACAAATGCATTGATTAAGGATGGCAGCAAATCTGTCTACAAGCCCCTAATGTGCACATGCTTCATTTCTCAAACCCATGCATTTTCTTGGAACTGTCTTCACTGAAATTCAACATGTTGGACCTTAAGCCTGTATGTTTGATTGGTGAAATTTATCTGTTGAACAGCAAAATCCATGGTGGTTCAATTTCTTATCTTGAAGAAGGCATTATTGTAGGCATATGGCAAAGGGAGGGTCCATTCCTAGATACGAATCAGGATATTCCAAGTGCTAATAGACCAAGTAACATTGTTGTATATCGGATCGGTACCATCACTGGTCCAATCTTGGATATGAACTGGTCTTTGTCCCTAGAAATAAAATGGATGCTAGTGAGAAAGGGAACTTTGAAAGAGCCATGTTTTATCCAAAAGGTCAATGCATTGCTGCTAAAACTGTCGTGTGTCAGCGAACTATTCCTGCTTTGGTGGGCCGCCCAGGACAGTACATTCAGGGGTCTGCTCCACCAACAATCCCAAGTGCTGACATTAAAGTAATTGCTCAAAATGACGGTGGCAATGATTTTCTAAAAAGAGGTGATTTGGGTCTACAAGCTTCAACAAGATCATATGGCCTGTTTTTGGGTGGTCCTCTGTATGATGGTATTGAGTACTATGCTGAAGCTCCCCAGACGAGAAATCATTTAAAAACGCTTGAGATATATTCATTCCCTTGCAGAAAGCTCATCCAAATCGCTGGCCTGATCCATGCTGGAGAAGGGGCTGAAAGATCATTACTTAGTCGCAAAGATGGGTATAAAAACAAAGCCATAACTAGTCCTGGAAAAGCAGCCATCTTTGACAATCTCTTTCCTGGAAGCTTCTTCCTCCATCCATTCATGGACAAATATTCATTTTTACCATCAATACGGGCAATGGAACTACAATCTGGAGAACCATCTATGCAGGAAAAAGATGATGATGAGGGAAAGGAGAAGGACCAAGGTGAGGAAGAGAATGCGGCAGTGAAATATGAACTCTGTGTGCTAAAGAAGGAACTAGAAACACGCAACGAAGAGAGAAACTACAACAGAAAATTAATTGATGCTGCCAACAAACACCATTTAGATAGTATGGGAAAGATTGCCAAGTTAGAGACAAATTGTCGAAGATTATGCATCCTAGTCATGGAAAAATTTCTAGGACTTGCTGCTTTGGCCCAAATGAAAACAGAAGTAGGAATATTGGCCAATGATACAACTAAGTGGAAAAAAGAAAGGCTGCATGCAAACAGAGGTGGATTTTCTGTAGGTTCAGCGCTTGGAGAGCCTGTCCACAACAGAGAAGATCATAATGTTACAATCTCAAATTTGGCAATATAGAAGATCAATACCTTTGCTGACACTGTCATGTTACCCCAGAAAGAAACAAACTTTTACTGCCCAATTAAGGCTTGTGGACAACCCCTGGCAGCTAAACAAAGTAAATGCAAACAGGTTGAATTTTATTGTCCTGGCTGGCATATCAAGGAAGTTCAAGGTAGGGATGCATGTGAAATCGAAATGGTACACCAAGAGGTTGTTTGGTGGAAGTGTAAAATGGCAAAATTGATTCTCTCAAGAGGGATTCTGGAAGTGGAAGGCACTGTTATTATCTTGAGAGGAGAAAGCTGGAAGCCTTGCAGAGTGGAAGAATATAACCATGATGCCGGAGTATTCCCTAGGCACATTTGCGATCCGGGCATTAGCTAGGCCAGCGTGTGGAGCAGCTGCATAGGATGATATTGCTTGAGGACAAGCAATTTTTGGCGGGGGGGACTGTAATGTCCCCAATTTTTGGGTATGCAAAAATCACGTTACTTGAATAACATTAAAAAGGGGAATTATTAATTTTGGAAAGCAGGGAGAGGAGATTGAGGAGCAGGACCATCAGGGAGTTCTTCATGCGCTAGAAGAACTTGCCGGATGAGGATGCCACCTGGGAAGGTGAGCACATATTGGAGCACCCAACTTTGAGGTTGCTTGAGGGCAAGCAACATTTGGGAGGGGAGGACTATCATGTCCCTTCTCAAAAACATTAGTAACAGGGTGCTACTACACAATTTTGCACATTTTTGACTTAGGAAGAGGGCCCCACACTTCGACTTAGGGAATTAGGGGCCAAAATTGACTTTATTTGGCAGCTAGTGGAATGTGGGGGCCACCCACATGGGTAATTCGAACTAGCCATTCGATATGATTGGAGGGAAATCGGATGGATGGATGGAGGGGCCCACATGAGGCTAAGGAGGCCCAAGGAGATATAAGGAGAAATCAACTCTCATTTTGGATCATCTTGATCATTTGCAAACAAACACACCTTGTACACTTTGCTGCTTAGCGAGTCTACCAGTTGTTTAGCCATGAATCTTCCAAGTGGGAGATTCAACCTCCTCTTCGGTGGACCATCCATGCCCGCCCTAGGGAGTCTGTTCCACAGGGATTTCTGAGAGATCAAGATAGTCACACACTTCAGCTAGCAACGCAGAGCAGGGGACTGCGTATTTCCTGGGTAGCCAAAAACACATAGGAAGAGTTAGAGCCAACAGTGAGGTCCATAGCTTGCTGGGAGTTACGGGAGATAGGAAGGTTGTTTGTTGAGGGCATTTTCGCTGGGTTTTGCAGCCAGCTAGATCAGTGTATCAACAATACGAATTTCTGGGCAAAGGGATTGCGCAAAGGCCTCTTGTAGCAATTTCATGGTGCATGGGAGAGCAATCATCTTGGCTAAGAATCATCCTGGGTGCAAGGAGTCAGTTAGCACAAGTGAATCCAGTATTCCAATGGTGTTTTCAGAGGGATTTGCAGGTTGTTTCCTGGAAGTTGAATCTGGAAGCAACAATTGGGGAGAGGTTCCAAGGAGGCCGAAAATCCAAAGTCAAAACCAGAGAAATTCCCTTTTGGGTTTTTTCTGGGTTTTGTCCAAGGAGTTCGAGGTTGAAAGGATATAATTTTCAGGGTAGTTTTTGGGCACATTCTGTTGGAATTTCTAAGTCTAACTGTTAGAAACCCTTCATGTACTTTTCTGATTTATTTCTGCCTACTTGTTTTGATTAATTAACAAGTTATTTAGCATGCAAATACTGAAAATAAATACAAGTACATGCTCAACACATTACAAATCATCAACTGAAGGAAGCAAAACAATCACACAAGTGGCACCATTGTTTTTGGACCAATGTCCTTGAAAAAACCCAATGCGGGAAAACTGTTGCAGCTATTTGAGGGTTTTAATTATTAAGCAGTTATCTAGGTGCCAAAACCGGCTCACCCAACAAAGTATAATCTCGACAGTAGTACCTCTTAGTTGGAGATAGATGTTTCGACTGAAACCCCAGATAAACACTCCGACAACTACCAACTCCAATCTGCCGCACGAAAACCCCAGCGTCAGCCTCTAGGGACCGTGTTGGCCCTTTCTGGCCCAGCATCTGCCCAACGTCACCCTGGCTTGCCTTGCGTCAGCTTCTGGAGACATTGCATTAGCCCTTAGAGCCTTTGTGTCACCCACGTTGGCTCTCTGAGGCACTGCGTAGCTCTTGGCTGGCTCTGCGTGAACCTCTAGCTCTACGTCCCTCTCTCCCGGCTTCTGCGTTGATCCTCCTGGTACTATCTCTGCCTCTCTACTTCTATATCACTCTTTCGACTTCCTCAACAAACCCTACCTCAAAAAATCAAAATCTTGATCAACTTGGTGTGTTCTCCAAGTGACCCTCAAGCCTCATCTTATACTTTTCTCGTTGACAAATCAACGGCCGAGATTAAGTCCCTAATCCACGACTAAGATTAACGCTGGCTTGATCCATGACTTTTGGACCCTTCTAACACAGATTTATATTAATTCACATTAATATTTTATTTTCCCTAAGTTAGACTTAGGGACTCCATTAAAAATATTAATTATTTTAATATCTCCCAAACTGTTTAAAATTTGCCCAAACCATTTCTGGGTATTGGAGATCTCATGTGCCTTAGCCTCTCCACCAAGTTTCAAGGCTAGAGCACATCCGATGCTACCCCAAATCAACACTCCCTCTTAGCGAGGACTGTGCTCTAGTAATACTCCTAATTGAGCATCACCCTGATCATCTGGCATTGGTCCTTATGCTGATGCTAGGCCTGTTGCCCAACATCCTCTAAAGTTGTTACATCATGTACTGCTACCCATGGCCCTGCCACTGCCACTGTTGCATCTGTACAGCAACTCCCTCTGCATCCGTGCTACTACCCATGGCTCTGCCACTGCCACTGCTGCATCCGCACTGCAATCCCTCTCATCATGCTGCCCATAGCACTACCACTGCTAACTGCTGCATTGCAACTCAGTTACTGAGAAGTAAGTAACTGATCTCCCAACTCTGACATCTCTGTCAGGCTTGAGACACCCTCGATGCTGAAACTCCCTCTGTCGTTGACAAGTGCTCCCTCTCTAACCTCTACACTGTTGCAACAACTCTATGCATCTCGCATTGCTGCCTCACGCAGTCCTGGGAATCTTGCACTCTAGCTCCCTCTGATCCTCCATCTGCATCCGTCTCTGCTGACATCCGCCAGTACTGCTACTCCTCTTCGGGGCTCCCGTAGCAAAGGTATAATCCAAGAGGTTGGGTACCTCGAGGATCCTGCCCCTCATCGCCTGTAGTCCGTCTGACTACAACTTGATGTCTCCTCACTTCCGCTTAAGTGGCGTGTGAGCACTCATGGCACAGTCATCATCTGTCTCCACTTCTTTCTCTGCCCTCACTAGCACTGCCTTGGTCTTAGAAGCCTCTCCTTTGCTCTTCTTCCTTGGACACTGGCTCGCATAGTGACCCAGTTCCCCACAGTTGAAGCATTTGACCTTGGAGAGGTCCTCCTCCTTTCGTTTCTCCTACTTTCCCTCAAATGCTAGGGCAGCATCCTCCTCTTCCTCCTTCTTGATTCTGATCCCCTTGTCGCTGCTTCCCGCCTTGCTTAGCCTTCTTATCTCTTCTTGGAGAAGAGACGCCCAAATTTCCTCCCAATCTGGAAGGGTCACCTTGTCCAGTATGCTCTGGACAAACACCTCCCAGTCTTCAGAGACTGCGTTCAGGGCGGTTCTCACCATCAATTCTTGATCTGGCGTGGCCCCTCTGGAAGTCAGCTCATCCCGAATCTCCTTCAATCGTCCGAGGAAGATGTCGATCTGTTCTCCCTTCTGCATCTGGTATGACCGCAGATGATTTTCTAGTAGCATCCTTCTCTACATAGAAGTATGCTGGTACAATTTCTTTAGGGCCTCCCACATCTCATTTGCCTTGTTTCGGCAATATGTGGTACTACATGGTCTTTGACCCCGTCAAGGATGATGCTCTTGGCCCTCGCCATTGCCTCATACTTGTCGTTCTCAGTGGGGTCAACTAGGATCGCTACCGTCCTCAAGGCGAAGTGCTTGACACAATTCCTGTCTAGAATGGACAAGATTCTGGCTTTCCAGACTACGAAGTTTGAGGCTTTGTCCAGTCTGTGTTGGTCTCTTACCTCGCCCACTGCCAACTTGCTGCTCCTCTACTTCCCTCCTAGAAATTCTTGGTGTGACTCCCTCTAAGCCTCGATTTCCCTCCTGGAAACCATACTGCTAATGTCAAGATGCCCCCACTCCGATCGTTAGTGCAACTGCACCACTGATCCAGATTTCTTGGTTAGAAATCCTCGGTAGCAACCTCTCTCCTCCTTGGTCTTGCCCTATTAGGTACTGTTCTGACTATAGTACCCCACCCTTCTCAGTTCCAGCAAACTAAAGGTTAGAGCTTCTATGCTCTGCGCAATCCTGGGAGTAGCAAAATTCACACCTCTTGGCCACAGGTGCCAATCCTTCCTGATTGAGAAAGATGATCGGGCATTGCGTAGGTTGAGCCTACTCCCCTCTGCCACTGCATTGATCCTCTTCCAAAATCAAACTTGATGATGCAGGCAATGTGTCACCCCTTCCTTGCTGCTTCTCTGCTAGGAACAACTTCTGTCACTCGGAACAGCTGTTTTTTGTTGTTGCTGCTCTGCTCGGCTGATGTCCTCAGTTCTCCTGTGATCTGCAACCACCCTTTGATACCATGTTGGAATTTCTAAGTTAAACTGTTAGAAACCCTTCATGTACTTTTCTTATTTATTTCTACCTACTTGTTCTGATTAATTAACAAGTTATTTACCATGTAAATGCTGAAAATAAATACAAGTACATGCTCAACACATTATAGATCATCAACTAAAGGAAACAAAACAAGCACACAAGTGACATTGTTGTTTTTGGACCAATGTCCCTAGAAAAACCCAATGAGGAAAAACCGGTGCAGCTATCTGAGGATTTTAATTATTAAGCAGTTTCATAATAAAATCCGAGTGCCAAAATTGGCTCCCCTAATAGAGAATAATCTCGACAATAGTACCTCTCAGTTGAAGACAGATGTTTCGGCTGAAACCCCAGATAAACACTCCGACAACTCCGAGCTGCAATTTGCCCCACGAAAACCCTAGCATCAACCTCTAGGGACTGCGTCAGCCCTTTCTAGCCCAGCGTCAACCTGGCATGCCCTGCGTCAGCCTCTGGAGACACTGCATCAGCCCTTAGAACCTCTATGTCACCTATGTTGGCTCTTTGAGGCACTGCGTAGCTCCTGGTTGCCTCTGCGTGAGCCCTGGCTGGCTTTGCGTGAACCTCTGGTTAGCTCTACGTCCCTCTCTCCCAGTGTCTGTGCTGATCCTCCTAGTACTATCTCTGCCTCTCTGCTTCTATATTCACTGCCCCTCAGCTGCAACTCTGATCACTCTTTCAACTTCCTCAACAAACCCTGCCCCAAAAAATCGAAATCGTGATCAACTCGGTGTGTTCTCCAAGTGACCCTCAAGCCTCCTCTTATACTTTTCTCGTTGACAAATCAACAGCCGAGATTAAGTCCCTAATCAACGGGTAAAGTTAACTCTGGCTTGATCCATGACTTTTGGACCCTTCTAACACAGTTTTATATTAATATTTTATTTTTCCTAAGTTTAAACTTAGGGACTCCATTAAAAATATTAATTATTTTAATATCTCCCAAACTGTTTAGAATCTACCCAAACCATTTATGGGTATTGGAGATCTCATGTGCCTTAGCCTCTCCACCAAGTTTTGAGGCTAGAGCACATCCAATGCCACCCCAAATCAACACAGCAAGTCCAAGTTCAGCAGGGTAGCAGTTTACTGGGACAGCATAGTGCAAAGTGGTGCAGTGACTGGGCAGCCTTCAGCGCAGCTATTTCATCACCTAGGTTTTGCCAAGCTTGTCCTTAAGACAAGCCTAGGTGCACCATTTCATTTTTATATTGTACCTAGCTCTCTGATTTTATAATATATGGCTCAACAGTTCCAGATTTACGTGTTCATGGATGTCTAATGCATGTTTTTATTTTTTATGTTGCTGCACTATTTATTTGTTTAAATGACACTTGTATTCCTACTTAGGAACATTACATCAGCCATCGAAGGGAGTAATTAGGTGCATCAGCAGCTAGTAGAGTTGTCGTTATTCAGATGACAGTCCCCTTTAGGCATAAATTGTTCGGGCTTGCAACATTATTGGGTCGCCTCTATGTGTTGGTGACAGAAAAGTTGCGTTACCTAGGCAAATTACATGGATTGGCTAAACTAGCAAGATGAGGTGACATGAGTTGCGCAGGGTGCAACATTCACAGGATGGAGGGCTTGTTCTATGTACGAGAGTTCGTACATTCGATCCCTCTCTTGGGGTTGGATGGCGAGGGATTTTGAGTTGGTACCTAGTGGTGTGGGCTATGGAGATGGTAGTAGGCCGAGGTGAAGCGCAGCAGAAGCTTCCATGTATTGAGGATACTGGAAGCCCAGACTAGCATTGGGATCAAGGCGAGGCTACCTATTATTCGCCATATATGCTAGTTGACTATGACATTGGTGGTATAGTTGACCTAGCAGTTGAGCGCACACATTCGCTATGGGAGTTTCGGTTAGCACTAGTGGCCAACCAGTTTAGGGATAAACTCCTTGGATTGTCTTGGTATGATAGTTGTACATGGGATCACAGGATGATCAACACACTTTGGCAGGAGTTTATCAGGGGAGGTGGCATTGGTAGGCCACCAGACAGTGCCTTGTATGGAGCCGAGGGTTCTCCCCAGTTATGTGGGTCACAATGGTCATGGAGGAGCAACATAGTTGTGGCATCGCCACTAGTACATAGGGGGATTCACGTCTCATGTCTCTCAGGGAGGACTTGGAAGTGAGGCCCACGCATCACAGGGAATGGTGATTTGACAGTGGAGGTAGCGATACTGGTAGGGTGCGGCCCAACGCGTACTATCTTAGCTTTAGATCACGGCATCCAACGACGTGTAGGGGGCATACAACGTTGGGTAGTGGCTCACATGTGAGCACAAAGGTGCATGGTGGTGTGCCGCAGTGCATGGGTTCACACCATGGAGTAGGGGTGGTGGCTCACACCACATTGGGTTTGTTAGTGGGGCGACAAATGCGTTGGTGAATATGGGACACCTGATAGTATAGGGTGATACATCAGTAGGCAGGGTGATCCAATGGTGTATAGGGACAGGTTTTGGTGTACAGTGGCATGTGGAGGAGTGGGGTGATACTTGGTGGTATGCAATGGCACATGGTGCGGCGCAGTGGGCTCTTGGAGCATTTCCTCTTAGGAGACTTATGGACAGGGGCATTAGGTGTACCATTGGATGCAACTTACGTAGGATCAATGAGGACATTATTAAGCATTTGGGCACACCATGTTTAGTGGAGATAAGTCTTTGAGGGGGTTATTAGCATATCTGAGGCGGAGAGAGGGTCGTCCATAGGTTTAGTCATCAGTAGCCCTACAGACTCTCGATCATACCCTTGGGGACCTACCCAACCATCATCCTCCAGTGTTGCTTACATTCGGAGAGTGTTTGATTGTTGCCCCTTGATGCTCTTCGTTCAGGCAGTAGGACACGAGAGGCCCACCCTAGGAAGTTTGGTGAGATACTGTGTGTCATGGGCGGGGAGGAGACTCTCTAGTTAAGACATTTGATGGATGCATGAGATGATGGATAATGGCTTAGGGATTGTGTGCCTTATTGCCGAGGTAGCATATGTTCCACCCTTGGGCTTACACTTGGGGAGGTGATTGCGAGGGAGTTGCATGATGCACTTTTGGTGAGACAGTTTGAGGCATTACAGGAGCTTGAGGGAGAGTGGATGGTAGACTTCGTCTACAAGAGGGTGCTCAGGCTCCGAGCAGTGTCTAGGTGTACCATCAAGAGTTGGGATAATGGATTTCACTATATGGGATGGCAAGAGCAAGACAGATTGGCATGCTTTGGACAAATTCTTAATACTAGGGGTCCACCTATGGGAGGAATACAGGCGTCAAAGATGAGGGTCAGATGGGTTCTAGTAGGTAGCAGCACTACACAACGAGTGAGGAGTGGGAGTTGTGAGCTCCTAGTTGGCACAAACGCAATCAAATACTCAACAAATTCATATTTATTATTATTAAAAGATAGAAGATGATTACAATTTGTGGGAGGCCCCTGGCTTTATATTGCCTTGGGTGCCTTTTGGTGAATGGGCATGATTTTTGATCATGCCCTTTGCCTAATAACTATTAATTAATTATTTTTTATATAACATTGCCTTCCTCCCAAAAAACGCTTTGTCCTCAAAGCATACGTAACTAAGTCACCTGACACGGGGATTCGGGACACGTAGGATTCGAGATTCGTGGTGTCGGATTTGGACACGCTGACCCCCCGGAACAGGACACGTTAGAACACGTTATATATTATAATATAAAAATATATATTTATATATATATATATATATATATATATATATTAAAAATTAGATATTATCATATTTCTTACGCAAATTTTAATTAATGATACAAATTTATTGATTTCAAACATAGATCTTCATCTATAGCTATTAGCATTTAGAGTACATACAAAATTCAAATAAATGTCAGTGGTACTGGTCACATAAATGATAAATCTATTAAAAATTTAAATCATGATTCATAATTCATAACTGAAATACAACTTACAACTACAAGATAGTAAGATAAACACACTGACAATTGTAGTTTTCTCATTAAGTCATCAAATGAAAATGTGTTACATAGGTAGTGTTGGTGCAATGCCAATGGCAAATAGAAATAGAAAATATAAAACAACTACAGGTATACAAGCCTCAAGGCATCAATCAGCATCATTGTCCCCATCATCATGGTCCCCACTGCTCTCCTCTGCATCCTCCTCCTACCTTGTATCCATAGTCGCCTCTACATCTGTTGGTATGCAGGTTGACCCCTCTAAGTCATCAAATCTAACAGGCTCTAGCACTGGATCATTGAGATCCATGTTGGCCAATGCCAACTCAACAGTGGTGTCCAGACCCATATCATTAGGAACAGTGTTACTTGGGAGCGGGAGCGAAAGCGGGGAGCAGGAGCGAAAACGAGAGTGGGAGCGACATATTCAGAAGCTCTTCGTTTGGTGCTCTTGATTAAATACAAGTTCCATACCCTAATACATGACAAAATTCAATGGAAACATTGCAATCCCCCAATCCTAAAATCCTGAAAAATTGATAAGTCTGCTGGATTTT
>APFE030301868.1:230552-241723 GCA_000404065.3 Pinus taeda
AGATTAAGGAGAATGTCGCTTTTACTTTAAGAATTTAACATTACCATGAATAGCATATCAATACTAGGGCCTAGACTTGATCATGAAGCTACCAAAATGCTCTACTCCTTGCTGCAACAGCACAAATCACTTGCCAAATGAAAATATTAATGAGCAAACACGTCCTTTTCTTTCCCGCACTGAGCTTAGCGAGTCCTGGAAACTGGACACGTGTCCTAAAACCGCGACACGCCCCTGAAAATCGCGACACGCCCTCGGACACGACGTGTCCTGTGATTTGGACACGAATCCGGACCGAATCGTGTCGGATTCGCAGGGGGTTAAGGACGAATCCGGTGACTTAGATACGTAATGATGGATGTTGTTGGCGAAATGCTTCAGTCTCCCAAGAAGCTTCTTCTTCTGGTAAATCCTTCCATTTGATCAAGTATTCCTTGATTACACGAGAACGAAGCTTCTCTTCTCTGGTGGATATGATACCTTCTGGTTCTAAAATGACCCTTCCTTCATCATCTAAGGATGGAAGCATTGTTTGTGTTGATTGATGGTCGCCCAGTGCCCTTTTAAGGCAGGATACATGGAAGACGTTGTGAACATGACTTTTATCCGGAAGGCTTAAACTATATGCAACTTGGATGATCCTTTTGTTAATCTGGTATGGTCCATAGAACTTTGGTGCCAATTTATTTTTTCCTTTTTGTTTCAAGGACAACTGTTTGTATGGTTGGAGCTTGACAAATACCCATTCTCCAGCGTCAAATTCTCTCTCGGTCCTGTTTCGGTCAGCTTGTTGCTTCATACAATGTCTTGCATTATTTAAATTTTCTTTTAGGCTTTGGATGATTTTTTGGGTTTTTTCTAGTTGGTTTTTAACAACTGGTAGATTTGTCTGGACGGTAGCTAGATCCTTCCATTTTGGAGGTTCGTACCCATACAAAGCTTGGAATGGAGTCATTTTTGCTAACGTATGATAACTAGAATTATACCACCATTTGGCGAGATGCAAACATTGAACCCACTTATTTTGTTTTTCTATAACGTAACAACATAGGTAGGTTTCCAAACATTTATTGACAACCTCCATTTGTCCATCTGTTTGAGGGTGGTAAGCAGAACTCATATTTAGGTAGGTTCCTAAATGGTTAAACAATTCCTTCCAAAAGTTACCCTTAAGTTTGGCATCTCTATCACTCACAATGACTTTCGGAAAACCGTGTAATTTATGGATATTTTTGCAAAATGTCTCAGCGATTTGTTTAGCCGAGTCTGATTTCTTTATATGTCCTTTTAATTTAAAGCCTGGGGTTGTGATATACCTGTCATAACTGATAGTGACACTTGCAGAATACTTCCATCATCTAATTCTGGAGAGAATTATGGGGCATCTTCTATTCCTTCTATGCCTGATTCATCACTGTTTGAATCATTAGTTGCTTCACAATTATTTAGGTTCTTTGATTCTTTTCCTTTAGCACACCTATGTTTAGGGTCCCACTTCTCACCACAGCGTTTGCATTTGCCTTCTTTTATCCTTTGCATTTCCACATTAGATTTTCCGCCTTCACGAAGGTGTGGTGGAACATATCTTGTATTATCCGTATTCACAGACTGGGGCATTCTTCGTCTCGAATATACTTTTTCCGGTTTTGACCACAGTATCTGTTCAAATTTCTTTTCACCAGCTTTTGCTTTTTTCCTTGCTACTTCTATTGATGTAATGTCATGAAGCTCAAGTTCTACTCGTAGATGAGTTTTAAGTCTGGAGATGTATGATTTAATTAGACGAGATTCTAACAGCCCAGGTACTCGTGTTGCTAAGGTCTCCCATTCTCGAGTGTATTCATCCACATTTTCTTTTTGTCACAATCTGATGAGTGTTGAAAAGAATTCTTCTTCCTTTACACCTTGAAATCTTTTAAAGAATACATCCGTAAATCTTCTCCAACTAATAGCGAGTGTCGTCTTCTTCCACCACATATACCAATTATATGCTTTGCCTTCCATTTTTATGGAAGCATGTCTAATATTTTTGTCATCATTGTCAATATCGTAAATCTCGAAATATTCTTTTGCTTTATTCAGCCACGCAACACTGCATTTTTCGTTAACATCGAATTTGGGATGCTCGATTTTTGCTCTTCGTTGATACGTCGCTAATGGTGGAGCGAAAAGAGGGTATTGATTGGTGAATGTATTCCAGAGCTGCTTATTTGAAAGAGTCGTGTTACTATTTCCTTGATGGTGCATGGATGAATTTTTTGGAGACTGTTTTTTCACGACAATCTGCTGAATTTGTTGAATCTAATGAATTGTGTTGTTGATTACCTCCATCATCTTGGAGTATTTGTTTGGGTGTAACCTTCATCCTGTCACACAAAATGCTCAGCATTGACATTGTCTGATTATGATTCATTTCGGATTTGATATAGTTCTGCCCGAGCTATTGTTCTATCTGATTTGTTGTATCCTAAAGCTTCTTGATATTGTCAAAATGTTCGATAACCTTACTCTCGAGATTGACTAATTTTTGGTTGAAATCATTAGAGTGGCTAGTAATCTTATTCTTAAGATCAATCAATTTTTTGCTGAAATCAATCATTGTCATCGACGACATTAAACGGGTTTGTGGGGGTGTATATTTGTCCGCCAGCTTTTAATTTGACAAATATATTTTTTTTAATACTATCTATCTATCTATCTATTCTATCTATATATATTATATATATATATATATATATATAAATTGATTAATGAAAAAACCTGGGTCGATGCCAGACAGGGTTTGACTGACAGAGTGGACGATTGATGACTGGCAGAGGAAACGAGGCGATGACTGGTCGGCGTGCGGTAGTGATAGATGTGCGGACGATGGCCACCGGTGACACAGTCGGACGCAGGTGGTAACGAGGTGCAAAGTTTGGGTTGTTGACTCGCAAAGGTAATGAGGTGACGTAGAGAATGCTGGGTTATGGATGCGGGGACAGGGGTCGACGCTGGTGATCGTGGATGCAGCGGGTGGAAGGAATCGGTGGCTGTTGGATGAGATGAGGATGAGCGACAGGGACGGGACAAAACAACGAGATATTGAGGTAGTGCGGCTCAGATGGCGGAGAACGGATTGCATAGGATGAAGCAGGTGAAGAATATGGAGGCAACGATAGCTGAAGGTAACTGTGGCAACGGTCCACAACAACAGAGTCCGAGGATCAATGCTCTGATACCAGATGGCACAAACACATTCAAATACTTAGCAAATTCATATTTATTATTATTAAAAGATAGAAAATGATTACAATTTGTGGGAGGCCCCTAGCTTTATACTACCTTGGGTGCCTCTCGGTGAATGGGCATGATATTTGATTGTGCCTTTTGCCTAATAACTATTAATTAATTATTTTTTATATAACAATAGTATGGTTGGGGGATCCAGGGATCCGGTTGGCGAGTGGATCACTCCAGTTATCGATGGGCAGGTTTACGATGGAGGGTGATCTAATTCTTTCTCAGGCTAACACATGGGGAGTTGTTGAGACCTTTGTCATATGGCAAGGCAAGTTGGTACTCAGGATCGAGGCTAGTCGTGGAGTGGTAAACTTGAGTATTGCAGAGTTGCCCTAGCAGGTTGGTCATAATGCTAATCATGACAGGTATAGTAGTCGAGCGTTACTCGAGAGGAGGGTCTGGTACAAGCATGTTGAGAAGTTGGGCATGATCGGGGGGTCAAGATGTTAGCAATATAGGTTCCTTATGCGATGGGCAAGGGATTCTAGCATAGCAGTGGTTAGTTGTCCAGCTACCCATAGAGGTGATTTGGTTTTTATGGGGGAAGGTCATCCAAATCTTACATTAGATTTTAGTGATTTGTTGATGGTGTGGGGAACTTCACTGGTGTGGCAGGGTGATCAACAGGAGGAGATCATGTGAATCTCGGCAAACGAGGGTTCAATATCACCAAGAATGGATTGCATATTCAGGTGTCCACTCCTAAAGTGCACGAGAGGGACTATTCGATAAAGCAGTTTCATGAGGAGATGATCAGGATCTTATGATACCATGATGCTCTACTTAGTGGCAGTATGCAGAGGGCATCTGGTGCCTATGATGAGTTGGACAACAAGTGGAGCAAGGGATGCCTCAGGTTGATCAGGATAGCTGGGGATCCTGGCAGGACAGTGCAGAGATCAAGGATGGCTGGGTGGTACATTTGGGACCCCGTTATTGTGTGCAGAGGTTGTTGGGGTCAACTGATTGAGAGGGTGCTTGTTCAGGCATTGCTTGAGGACAAGCAATTTTTGTTGGGGAGGACTGTAATGTCCCCAATTAAATTAATTTTGCTAAAAAGAATTTCCATTCTTGCAATTGGGTTTTGGGAAATATTCTGGCATGTAAACTTAGGAAAAGTGGGTGGAGTCCCCACTTAATTTTTGGAGAGATGAAGGCCACCAACATTAGAGAAAAGGAAAGATTAATTTAGTAGTGGGATGTGGGGCCACCCTAAAAGGGGAATTCAAGCCCCTTAGGAAAATCGAGCTAGGGAGAAAGAGGTTGAATTGGTGGGGCCCACAAGGAGAGAAAGGGGGAAGCAAAGATAAATAGAAGGAAGAGGCATCATTTTGGGGGCTTTTGACAAATTGAATTTATGATCTAGAATACTCTTGAGCTGCTTAGCCAAGGCTATCAGTGTTGCTTAGCACAAGGAGATTTCTGGGCGGAAATCTCAACTTTTTCTTCGGTCGACTTAGAGTGCCACCCTAGGAGAGAATATCAGAGTTTATTGGAGAGGAAATTGCTGGAGTTTGTGGGTCATTTCCAACCATAATTCAAGTCGTTCGAATCTCCAAGAGAACGCAGGGCCAAAAGTTGGTACCACTGAGTTGAGGAGTTTCCAAGAGAGTTTCACCTGGAGAAATTAGGAGAAAATCTCTTAAGGGTGGATAAGAATTTGTTGTTATTTGCAGAGGTGGAGTCTACAGCTACAGAGAGAACCCAAATTTGTCCTCTTGGGCTTGCGTAGTAGCTTTCTGGGCAGAATTTAAGGGCCAGATTTGCAGTAAGGAGGAGTTAGTGGAGCTGGGGTTTTGGACATAAATTTCCATGGGAGCATTTCTGAATTTTCCCAGCCATTTGGAGGGAGGAAACAAGGGTAAATCAACAATGACTCTTTAGGGGGGATGCAGAACCAGTGGAGAAGGGTGTAGCACCAATTTTGGGTAATTCCAAGAGGTCTAGTTTTTGCGGATCAGGGGTCAAGGAGTTTGCTCCTAATTTTGCAGAATTTTTGGAGGAGTTTTGGTGCCCCAAAACAAGAGAATTATTTGGCAGCTAGTTAGGAGGAGTGAGCTTAAATTTTGGGTCCCAGGTTGCCGGTAAAATTTGCCCAAATCCTTCCTGGTTTTTTCTGGGTTTGTGGTGGAGAGCCCAAGATTAATTTGGCAGAATTTTCTGGGCACTTTTGGAGGCTACAACAGGGGTTTCTTCCAGCCAGTGGTTGCAGAAATTTCAGGGCAAGCACAATACATTGAGGAGAAGTCTTTCCTTTGCATCTGGGCAGCATTTTTCTCACCTGGGATTGTCTAGCTTGCTTTGGCAAGCCCGGGTGTGCACATTCTACGCATTGTACTCTCCTTTTGATAATAAAATGGCTCAGTTTGGCATAGTGTTGGTGCAGTTTTATGGGTGTTTAATTGTTGTCTGAATTTTTTTTGTGCTGTATGTGTCAGTTTGCTTGTTTATCACTATTATTTCCTTTTTGGAACATTACAAGGTATAGATCTTTATCTTATTTTAAATACTCCATGTTGTGACTGTTAATTATGCAGTTATGTGAACTGTACGAAAATGATTCTATATTCGACAAATTTGAGTGCTGCCTAAGTGCTGATGGGCTCCATGTTGCAACTGGGTCTTATAGGTACGTTTTATTAGATTCACAACATACCTGACTTGCTACTGTTTAGTATGTTATGGTTTTCCTAATGTATTTTTCTATTGCATTGCTGCATTTGTTTCTTTTTACATTTTTTATGGCTCAATTTGTACATATCCTAATCTTTTGTAATTTTAAAGTGCTAGATTTTGATACATTTATGAGCTGGACTATTAATATGCAAAGAATTGTTATATAAACCTTTTGATTGTGAACTTAATGTGGTTTGATTCCTCCAATATTTAACATCTGTTCTTGCATTGGCTTACAGCAATCTGTTTCGAATTTTTGGTTGTGTTCCTACTAGTGATGAGTCAACCACCTTGGAAGCTAGCAAAAGTCCCAACAGGTATTTTGAAGAGTTTGACTTAGCGACAATAAATCAAATAAGAGATAAATTTTCACTCTTTTGCAAGATGCATAATAATAATTATTAATTAGAATTAATTTCTAATTCAGGTGATCGGTATTGAGTTTGGAAGTTGTAATTACTGGTAGTTGTTTTTTGGGGGATTAATATAATTAAATGTAATTTATTCCTAGGGTATTCAAGTTTGTGTTTTTTCCCTTTTGCTTTGATGTTTTAGTTTGGGTCCTCTTCCCATTGTTCTTTATTTATTCCCAAGTTACATCTAGTAGAACTTGATAATTGTCAGGTTTGTTGTTACTGCATGTCTTTTGATTAAGACATTGCATAACTTGGCCAAGATTGACTGGGGTAGGTCTTAAAACGAGTGACTTGGTACTCAGGGCCTCAGACATGGCATTCTTCTTCAGTGAAATGCTGTCTCAGTTTGTAACACAGCCTGACTCACTCTCTGGTTTGTCAGACCTCAATCATTTTTTTTAATCTATATAGACAAACAGAAAAGAAAAGAGAGCCACAGATCTGCTGTCATCTCTGTCAGATACGTTTGTGACGATTGGATTTAGAAAGAAACTGAAGCAGGTGTTTGATCCATTTATATTACAGTCAAAGGCTAGACATTTGCTGTGCAGTAAAATGATAAGGATCGATTACCATATCAGGGTTCGTTAAAACATTCAGAACCTAAATGTGTAGGGCCTTGAAGTGGCATCTAATTATATAAAGATTGCTTTCTAGAGATGATGTAGTTTCTTTTTTATTGATATCATTGTTCTGACACCCAGTTCTTTTGATGTTATATATTTAAATACTCATAAGAGAGAAGCTTTTAGTGGGCCATTTAGCAATATTTCGGTACAGACTTTCTGCTTGATTGCCTTTGCTTCATCTTCTCGTAGTTTTTGGGGATACTACTTATTTTTTGAAAATGGAGATGTATCATGGGTTCTAAGTTTCAAACTTTCAACTCTAAATAGCTCAAGAAGCGATGTGAGGCAAAATCAAAAGCTATTAAAAAGATGAACATAACTTGTTTGTTCATAAGAGAGCAAGAAATAAATCTGGTCATTAAAGAAATTTTGAGGTTTAAAATGGGCCTCTTAAGGAATATTATAAAATAATGGTGGAAAGAATAAAATAAGATTATATTACATCATCAAATTTTAGAGGGAGAAAAAGAAAACACTGTTTTCTAAACTCGTATTTTCAACTTATTTCCCTACGATTTTACTCAAATTTCGAGTAGGAGCACTAGTTGGATGCAGAATTTAATTCCTTGTTGAAAGAGTACCCATATTGCATACTTTTGTTGGACCCTGCTACACCTCAAAGTCAGAAGTACATGAAAAACGTGATTGCAATCACGTTTTTAGCAGGGCCTGATGAAAGTATGCAACATGGGTACGCCTTGGATGAGGAATTAAATTATGCATCCAACAAGTGCTCCTGCTTGAAATTCAAGTAAAACCGTAGAGAGACAAGTTGAAAATACCAATTCAAAAAGTAGTTTTTTTTAATCTTTTTACTCTTTTACTCGAAAAATGGTGAATCATCCCCCATGGTTGACATCATCATCTTGAATCCTATTGGTTCTTATAAACTTTATTTTGGTTGTACATTTTTGTTTTGAGACCCATTTTAGACCTCAAAATTTCTCTAATGCTAATTTCCAGTTTTGGCTATCTAGTTGATTTGTCAAAGCTTTCTGTTGTTAAGTTGCAAAATATTAGGTGCTTTCTATATTCCTGAGGAGTTGGCCTATATATATTGACTCTTGAATATTTTCACTGCATTTTCTCACATAACTGTTCTCTGAAGAATTTGAAGTCAATATATTGACTTATATGATTGACTAAATGATTGTCAATGGACTAATAAATGCCAATTTGATGATAGCAGAAGAGCGGTAAACATTGATATCATTTAATTGGGTGTTTGATTTTATCTTTGTGAGGTTGAGCTGTTCATAAACTCTCTACATATTGCAGTTGCAGTTCTGATTTTGGTGCATGCAAATCAATTCAAGAAAATCGAATCTAGTTATTACAGAAAGTTCTATTGTAGATACTAGTTAGCATTTGCATTGGACCTTTGTCCTTGCAGATGGCAAGCACAATTCCCTATCATATTTGGTTCCTAATTGTTCATATTTCCATTATTGGGCATGGACTCATATATTTTTAATTAAATTTTGAATATTATATGTATTTTTTAATCCTTCTGAGTTAACTGAGTTTTGTAATTGAGACTGAGGAGACTTCAAGTCAAAAGGCTGGTGTCCAGTCTGTCATCTGTTTTTCCTTTCATGCTAAACTTCTAGTGAGTGGCTATGGTTCCTTACATTATGGTTGTATGTGTATGATCTTTCCCTCGGCCATCATGGTACATCTTAAAAGACGGCTGGCACAGGTGGCTTCAAGTCCTGGAAGAGCTCTAGCTAATCTCACTTGTGGCCAAACTCAGCGAGGTAATGACATTGCATGCTGTCTTCTAGCTTAACGTTCTAGGTTCATGTTTTTGAAATCTTTTGATGTTCAATGTAATAATATAGATTCAATACAGCTACTTAAAAACTGTTTAACTATTTACATGCAGACTTCATAATCAGTTTCCTGTATTTTATCTTGCCCTTAGTATAAGATACTTATAGATGAGCTGTCGATCCCTCCTCTGGGTTTTCTAAATGCTGTATGGCTGTGATCTGTGCCAGGAAATGAGAGCCCAGGCAGTGATATAAATGGAGGTGCAAATGCTTTTACCTCAAAGTTGCTTCATTTGGCATGGCATCCAACTTCAAATACCATTGCCTGTGCTACTTCAAATAGGTTGTACATATATTATTCATAAGGTTGGAAACCACTCAAAAATATTTAAAGCAAAGGTGATAGTTCCTCCTCGATAATTTGTGTATCACTTTGAGAAAAGATCTACAGTGATAGGAGCAATTTGTTACGTCTAAGTTGCATGTGGTGTCCTAGCCCCTTGTAACTCCTCACATGTTCATTTAAAACTGTGAGGGTCCTCACTTCATTTACAAAGGCAAATGAGTGTCATCTCTAAGAACAAGTGGTAGAGGTTCTAGGAATCTTGTTCTAGTGTTCATTCTTTAACAGTAAATGAGATCTTAATTTGTTTTAGTGTCGTTGTAATGTCAGTGAATCCTAACAAACGTAGCTCCCAATTTAAGAGTTTCCTTCAGGCAATGGCCAAAATTTCCTGTTATTTTATCATGTGAGACATGCCGACATCGTAGTGTCAATGGCTATGTTTCAAACATCTCAGCTTCGACATTGTAATATTTTTGCAGCTACCTATATAGGAATTATGCAGTGTGGCTTGGAATTGGTCTTTCGCCTCCAGAGTTGAATTTTTCAAGGGAATCGCTGATTTGGATGGCATTATTGCAGCAGCATTTTGATATTTTTAGTGGTAAGCCAAGATGCTTCAAAACATATATCTTTCTAAAGAGATGCCAGGACTTCCTTATAATATATAGTCCTTTTCTTCGCTTCCATTTAAAGTCCATCTTTGTTTGCTTTCTTATCCCATAAATTCCTCTTGTAATTGTTTCACTAAGATTCCTTTTTCATAGTTTCCTGTATTAATAGAAACAAGTTAACAACTTTTTATAGGTACCCATATTCACTGAGTTATGATTCAAGTTAATTATGCATTTTTGCCAGTGTTCCACGGGGACGCGCTTTCTCACTCCCCCACTCTCCCAGGACGGGGAAACTCTTGGGGAAATGTTTCCCCATGTCCCCGTTTTTGGGGAAACTTGGGAAAACTCCTAGGGGACTTTATTCTAGTGACGAAAAGCATCCCTCTGTGTCCCCCCAAATTTTTTTGCTAATAACATTCAAAACATAAAAATTTACAATAATTACAAATTTTAATATAACTAAAAAAAACAAAAATAAAAACTAAAGTATAAATTAAAACTATAAAATATAATCATTCACATTTCTCATTAACCCTACGATTTTACCTTGTCACCCGACATTTTCCTTTTGCTGTCACTTGACATTTTACCTTGCTGCCTAAGATTTTCCCGCTGCCGCCACTCAACATTTTCCATTTGCAATTTGCTATGATTCAGATTTACCATCGACCGGGGGCCTAATACATTTGGAGCTACGATTTTCATTTTGTGACTTGGAGCTGCCAGATTGAAGCTGTGATTTTCATTTTGTTGACTTGGAGCCACCGGATTGGAGTTGTGATATATTATTTCATACTTTTTGAGAAATTTACTAGTATTTCACTACTTTCTATGTTTACTTTTAGTTTAGTATTCTATGGCTATTTTAGACTTCAACATAATGTCATTGTCATATCATGGATTTACTTTGGATGTGCATTGTGTAATTTCAACTGTTCAATGATTAATTTAATTTAGATGTACCTTGCATAATATTAATGCCCATTGACAAATGATGAATTTAGATGGAACATTACATAATGTCAAATGATGAATTCAATCTAGTAATTTACTTTTAGATTTACAATTTGACATTGATGATTGCAAAAATGTCAAATGATCATTCTAATTCATAATTATCTAATACGAAACGATGATCATATTTAGACAAATAAATAAATGACTGAATGAATAATTAATTAAATTAATTAAAATTAAACATTCAAGTCGACATTCTGCTGATCAAAAAATGTTTTCACATTATTATTTATTTCCTTCTACGCAGCTCTTCTTCTATCATCATTCATAAGTCCTGATGATGGATCCCAGTTGGGATTTGAAACGTTGGCATAAAAATGTTCATACTGTGGGTTCTCCGGTAACTGATTCAGAAGATTTACTATTTACTAATTTAGTCAGACATATTGTTGGGATTTTATTTTTTATTTTTATATATT